>CANYBF010537499.1:0-10993 GCA_948192965.1 Dalechampia spathulata | reverse complement strand
TAAGGCCTATTTATAATAAATGAAGTGTCTAATCCCAAGCATTGTGTTGCTTGACAAAAAGATCCGTTGAATGGCAGTTCTATTGGTGAAGAATTACGTCTTTTCCAAAAGGTGCGATCATGTCACGACTCGTGCTATAGTCATCATGATTCATGCTTTAACTTTTAAGCGTGCTTCTCCTTCAGTAAGTCTTCTATCACGACTCGTGCTTAATGTCACGAGTCGTGCTCTTCTTCTCTCTTTTTTTAAAAAGTCACTGTAACGACTCATGACATGCTTCAGGAGTCATGTTCTTTTCCTGATTTTTTCCTTCAAATGTTGCTATAACTACTCGTGACTGCCTTCACAAGTTGAGTGCTTCTTTCCTCTTTTCTCCTCCAAATGTTTCTGTAACGACTCGTGATTGTCTTCACGAGTCGTGTTCTTCTTTGCTGCCTTTACCCTTCTCCTTCTCCTTGATATAACGACTCGCACTCTGACTGTCTCGAGTTGAGTAGTGCATTTTCCTCTTGTTCCTTCTTCTATAACGACTCATAATGGTCTTCATGAGTCGTGCTCTTACTTTGAACACCATTTCTTTTCTTACTTGGTCAATTTTTACCTATTTTTTCCTGCAAATTCTCTCAAATAGTCCTCAAAAGGATATTTTGGGACTTCTCACAAACAAAATTAGTAAATCAATGAAAACATATATAATACTTAGTAAAACTTAGAGAAAACTAAAACAAAACACTTAAAACATATATTAAATGATATAGAAAAAGCAACATGAGAACATGTGATCACTAAGATGGGCCCGAATTGGCCCAGAACGGCCCGAAATGGTCCCAAATCAAATCCAAAGTTGATCCTGGTTATTTGCGAAGGCCGTATGGTGACGGGGAGTCCCGTTTTTTCTAGTCAAATCTAGGTGGTCCAAATTTAGGGTGCGACACAAAGATTGCAAAATAAGATCAATTACCAGCTCCTATTTCAGTCCAAAACCAAGACCTCCAGCCTTTGAATGTAGCCATGTATATAAAGTTGGAAAACAGAAGTTGAGGACTACTGGTCCAAGAGAAGGATGGCTTCTGTACTTTTGGTTACAACACCACATATCATTTTGATATTAAGAAAGATAATCCATCCTGATCAGTCTATCCACTCATTAAATCAATTTTAGTAAAGTAAAGAGCCTCATGCAATTCATCTAACATGTCATTAAGTCTAGGGATAGGGTGTCTATACTTTATATTGATTTTGTTGACTGCCCTATAATCAACACACATGCACCATGTGCCATCCTTTTTAGCCACCAATAAGACTAGAATGGCACAAGGACTCATGCTCTCCTTTACCAATCCCTTTTCCAAAAGTTCATCCACTTGCCTTTGCATCTCCTTAGTCTCTATAGGATTGCTTCTATAGGCTGGTCTATTAGAAATGGTAGAGCCAGGAATAAAGTCAATTTGATGTTCTATCCCTCTCAAAGGTGGTAATTCATTAGGCATCTCATTAGGAAAGACATCATCAAATTCCTGCAACATTGAAACAAAACTAGAAGGTAAATTATCAAGGTTAATGTCAGTATCAGCAAATAAAATTTTCTTGTATCTAAGAAGCAAGACTGGCTACTTTAAGGAAATAACACTCTTAACCTCTCTCATTCTCACATAAAAATTTTGTTTCTTTTTCCCTTATCTCTTATTTTCACTCACCAAAGGGCCATTAACTTATGTATCTTCTTTTCTAGCCTCTTTTCCCTCATTCTTTCCTTTTTCTCTCTTTTTGTCTAAGGAGGCTGAAATATACTTCTTAAGGGGATAGTAAAGCTAGCACCACCTTTTTTTATTTATGAGAAAAGGAATACCTATTGTTAGACCCATCATGTAGAACTCTCCTATCAAATTGCCAAGGTCTTCCTAATAGTATATGACTTGCCTGCATTGGTATAATATCATAAACTATTTCATCTTTGTACCATTCTATGGAGAATGGCACCATCACTTGGCTTGTCACCTTCACCTCTCCACATTCATTCAACCCTTGTAATTTGTATGGTTTATGGTGTTTATTGCATGCCAAGTTCAACTTCTCCACCATACTTATGCTAGCAACATTGGAGCAACTTCCACCATCTATAATCATGGAACACACCTTTCCATTGACCAAGCATCTAGTATGAAATATGTTTTCATGTTGCTCAAGGCTTTCTTCCTTTACTTGTATATATAAGGCATGCCTAGGAACCAAACTCTCACCATGTTTAGTAAACACTACATCATTCCCTTCTTCTACCTCATTATCACTACAATTGGTTAAAAATGCATTTCATCTTCAGACTCAGAGTATATTTCTCCATGCTCTATGGTCAACATGAGTCTCTTATTAGGACATTGAGATGTAATATGTCCTTTCTCCAAATACCTGAAACACTTGATTTCCCTACTAGAAGTCCAAGGATTCGAATTTCCTTTAGCTTCTTTAAGGTCGGTTTGAATGCCTTCCTTTGCTTTGTTTGCTGAAATTGTTCCTTGAATTTGTGAACTTCTAGCTTCTTTCTTTTCATATCTTTTACTCCATTTAGAGTTCCAAGTATTGTTAGAACTTCCTTTGAATTTGCTAGAACTCCTTCCCTTCCTTTGTTTTTCAATCTTCATTACCATGTTAAGCATCTCTTTAAAAGTATCATACTTGTATAGCTCAATGGCATCCAAAATCTCCTTGTTTAGACCACCAAGAAACCAAGCCATGGTGACCTCTTCATCCTCCTCAATGTTAGCTCAAACCATGCATATTTTCATCTCTTTATAGTAGTCTTCAACACTTCTTCCTCCTTGCACCAATCTATGCAACTTTTGATGTAGCTCCCTAAAGTAATGAGTAGGGATAAACCACTTTTTAGCAAATGATAAGTTTCCCATTCCTAAACTCTTAACCTTACTGGTCCATCTTTAAAAAGCCTAATATTTCCTGAAGTTTGATATGAAATTTGGGTTTTGGTAATTAAGGATAAAACCTGAAGATAAGTACAAAATAGCCTTTTGTATCCCTGATGCCCAATATCAATAGACTGTCATGCCCTTTGGTCTCAAAATTGCCTCTTCTATTTTCCTAAAGGCCATGATCATAATATTTGAACCTTTTATTAAAAACTATATCATCTACATAGATGATATTCTTCTCTTCTCACAAACAACCAAAGAGCATGAGACACTTCTGGTCAACTTTCATCAAATAGTTGAATCTTTTGGCAATATGCTATCAGAAAATAAGTCCTTTATTGGACAACAAGAAATTCATTTTCTTGGACTACATATCAAAGATGGAATGTATCAACCTGGCCCCCATCTAGTATAAGAGTTTTATCATTTTCCTGATGACAGGCTGTGTGTCCATCAAGTTCAATAATTTCTTAGCATCATCAATTATATTACAGACTTTATCCCTAAAGCATCACAATATACAAGGATTCTTTCTCAGCTTTAAACAAATAATCCTCCTATATGGACCTAAGATCACACTAAGGCTGTCAAGACACTAAAAAGTTAGCATAAAAGATACCACCAATGTCCATTCCTCAAGATGAAGCCCAACTCATCCTACAAATAAATGCTAGTGACCTAGCATAGGGAGCTAGCTTAATCCAACTTCACAATGGAAAGGAATCACTATGTAAATATATGTCTAAATAATTCAAGGATAGTGAACTTCACTATCATTCTATGATCAAGAAATTCTTTATAGCTATAGGGTTGAGCTTTTAATGAACTATTGTAATTTATAGTAACTGTAAAGGTATTTATGGTATATTGGCTGGAAAACAAAGGTTGAGGACTATTGGTCCAAGAGAAGCTTGGCTTCCATACCATTGGCCATAGCGCCATATATCATTGCCTAAGCTTGGTTTTAATGAGATGGACAGCTTTCATCCTTTGGTATCAGAGCCTAAAGCCTGAAAGAATTTATGTAAGGGAATTATTGAAGAAAGATGATATCTCTCAATCATGGATACTATTTCACTCAACCTAATTGTTCAAAGCTCTTCTCTCCAAATTCTTAGCTCTTGTAAGAAATCTATTACAAATAAAATAGAAGCCTTAAAAAATCCTTCATAGGCCTCCCTCTCTCTTCAAGCACAGCTGAACAGTACATGACCCTAGAGATTCTAGAGACTTTCATCAGTCAATGAAAACACCAAAAATACACTCATCTCCATTTTGAAGCCATTAGATTAGTACTATCATATCATGGTAGGAGGGGACTACCTATCACAGCTTGTTTGTCTTTAGTGGATGCTCGCTATCTCCATTATGAAAACATAGTTATTAGCACTATTGCAACACTCTCAATGCAAAAAGCATGGTTCTCACTTTCTTTCCTAATTTCAACATGTCACTTCAAGATCCATATCTTAGCATTGCTTTAAAAGTTTAGGTCTAGATCACAGGTGTAGATGAGGTAGATGATTCTATATTAGCTACTCTCCTTCATTAGATTGTATACCATCTGCAGGATCATGCAATCAACCTCTAGTCCATAAATATTCATTATCATGATACTTTGTACATCTTTACATATGGTACTACTACTCCTACCATAGTCCAAGCTCCATGTTAACTTCCTAAGGAGGATCTTGAAAAATTAATCCCCTTAGAATGGATGATTGACTATGAAAAGCTGCACTAACAGACCAAACCTGTACAAAGATAAGATCCAATGTTCATAAGATAATTGGATGGTTCAGTAAAGACTATTTTTATGACCCCACAATCATCTAGAAGACATTCAGTCTCTATGATATGACCAGTCCAAAGAAAGCATCTAAAAGCTCCTATGCATAGCTTTTACCATACTAGCTATGAGATCTATGCAGCCAAGAATAATGGCCACTTCATCTAGGATGTTGATCCCAACATGTGTCACCCTAATTGTTTGTACAAAGATGAAGATTATGATTGAATGGTAGATGATTAGGTCTGAATTACTTAAATAAAGACTCAAAAGAAAAGGCCTTTGACTTGTTGCAAATAGACTTCTCTTAAAAGACATCATCATGATGATAAGGATGATGATGATAAGCAATGGATTGGCTTGACATAATAAAAGCCTCTAACAAATGATGATTATCTCAAAAGATGCCTTAAGATTCTTGCAAAAGAAGGACTCCTTCATTGTCCTCCCCCACCAACATTTTATTCTTATTAAGTTGAGAAGTTCACATCTCACGCCACTCCTTAGGAGTGCATGATGTTGTCACCAAAAGAATTTCCTCCTTTACAACAGACCAATAACACTCAGGCATATATAGCTGCCATACCATATGTTATCCCTACCATAGTACTATCTTTAGGAGATATGAGATTTTTATCTTCCTCTAAAGAAGTTTTAAATTGGTAGACATAGAATGTTGTTACATAAAACCATTATCTGAAAAGGATAGATGGTCAGCTAGATATGGCCCTCAATAAGATGGATACAATACAATATCAACTTTCCTCTTTTTAGAGTGAAGTAAATATAATGCATTCATCCTTATTAAAAAGGATTACTTAACTTTATGTTGATGTAAAAATATTATTATCCACTAACCTGACATCTTCTCTATTTACAGAAAAGGAAAAGGAGATTAGACAGCTCAATCAGAGTGAAAGGGACATGCACCAACCATTTCCACCCTCTCATTTCCTTTTCACTATCCCATCATACCCTTTGGCAATAGCTCCTATTCCCAGAAAATAATTCTCACTGATTTTTAATCTTATCAAAAATACTACAACATCAATTTACATCATACCATTAGACTTCATTAAATTCAGAGTCCTCTATGGATTCCAAAGATTCTTTAAACACTTCCCAAAACATGGATGTTTCTCAAGTCTTGATGCAAATTGCTATAGATCTGGTAGTTGAAGAACCTAAGGTTACATTAAAAAATATGGAAGGTGATCATTCTACTCATCATCCATATAAACTGTCCATAGGTCCTTGGTTCACATCTTTTGATCTTCCACCTCATAAGTGGAGAGATTGGATTCTTGAGTTCAATGCATGGATAGACTTGTAACTCACACATCTTGATGTAGTTGTTAGAAATATTCTTACTGAACTCACCTCTAGATTCATTGGCTCCCTTAGGGAATGGTGATATAGTTCTATATGGGACTCAAGAGAACATAAGGAGCTTGAAAGAAGACCCACTAACTCTTCCAAGTGGTCTTTTATTATATTGTATTATTTACAAGTTTCTCATATTAGATAAGAGTCCTAAACTAATTAGGACACTTATTTTGACAATTGTGAAGAGTCCTAATAAAACTAGGACACTTATTTTGAGAATTATGAAGATTCTTAATACAACTAGGACACTTACTTTAAGAATTGTGAAGAGTCTTAACATAACTAAGATAGTTATTTTTTAGAATTATGAAGAGTCCTGACATAACTAGGATACCTTGTTTGCTATTCTAAAAGGCCATTTGAGACAACTTGCATGAAAAGTGAGAACAAAAATTGGACTCTTTGATAGTGACCTAAATCATCTCAAACACACATTTTCTTGCATAATTAGGACTTGAATGAATTGGATTGGCACAATCTATCTAAATTTGGCTCCAATTGATTTGAAAAGTTTTTTTTTGAATTGCCTGCTTTGCTTGGGTAGACCTAAATAGGTTCAATATTTGGTTTACTTTAGAGGGAATAAAATTCATATACCTTGATCGAATTGTCTTTGCTCAAATCTTGTTATCTTATTTTTATTCTAAGCTAGCTTTTGCCTCTTAACATTGTTAGAGTGTTATTTGCTTATATATTCACTTTAACTGCTTTAATCAAGTAGTATATATTCTTGTTCTTATACTACCATCTAATTTGTCTAAGTGTCTTCTTTTCTAGACTTGAACTATATTGTTAGGTTATTCATTGCTTTCCAGACATGTGCTTTTACTTTGATTGGTGTGCTTTGAATTTGAAATTCAATTTGAAGAATAGCAATAGAGAGGTAAAAGGCTAAAATGAGTGAGTCATATCTAGAAAAAAGCCAAAAGAGAGTAAACATGTGAGGGAGTGAATTATTTAACTTCTATATTATCTTTTGATTAAACACAATGAGTTAGAGTAAGCATGATGATGAGCAAGGGGATGCACCAATAATAAATCCCCAGTTGAAGGTATTCATGGAGGAAATCAATGGACAAATGGAGAAATTTCAAAGGCTAGTTTTTGATGAATTGTAAGAAATCAAGTCGAACAAAAGTACAACAAGGGAAGACATTCGAACACCAATACAAAACCTTCAAAGAGGCTATAATGGAAGATTCCAACCAATAAGAGGAGCTAGAGGTGGCGATAGAGGATTTCCATTATAGCATATCCAAGAAGAAGAAGAAGAAGAAGGTGAAACCATAAATAGTGGTCAATTAGATGAGAACCTTGGCACCATAAAGATGAGAATGCCTGAATTCAAGAGGAATAACAATGCTAAAGAATACCTTGAATGGGAGAGGAAAGTGGAGATGATCTTTGAATTCCAAAACTATTCAGAGGAAAAGAAAGTCAAAGTAGTAGTAATTGAATTCACTGGCTATGATATGCTTTGGTGGGATCAACTCAATTCCAATAGAAGGAAGAAGGGCATTTGGCCTATCCTAACTTGGGAGGCCATGAAGGAGACTATGTGACATAGATTTATCCCTACTCACTACTTTAGGGAGCTACATCAAAAGTTGCATAGATTAGTGCAAGGAGGAAGGAGTGTTGAAGACTACCATAAAGAGATGGAGATGTGCATGGTTTGAGCTAACATTAAGGAGGATGAAGAGGTCACCATGGCTCAATTACTTGGTGGTCTAAACAAGGAGATTGTGGATTCCATTAAGCTATACAAGTATGATACTTTTGAAGAGATGCTTGACATGGCAATGAAGATTGAAAAACAAAGGAAAGGAAAGAGTTCTAGTAAATTCCAAGGAAGTTCTAGCAATACTTGGAACTCTAAATGGACTAAAAGAGATGAAAAGATAGAAGCTAAAAGTTCACAAATTCACGAAACAAGTTCAGCCAACAAAGGGAAGAAAGGCATTTAAACTGGCCCTAAAGAAGTTAAAGGAAATTCAAATCCTTTGACTTCTAGTAGGAAAATCAAGTATTTTAGGTGTTTATGAAAAGGACATATTGCATCTCAATGTCCTAATAAGAGACTCATGTTGACCATACAGCATGGAGAAATATACTCTGAGCCTGAAGATGAATGTCTTCTTTAACCAATTGTAGTGACAATGAGGTAGAAGAAGTGAATGATGCAGTGTTTGCTAAACATGGTGAGATTTTGGTTGCTAGGCATGCTCTATATAAGTAAGTGAACGAAGAAAGCCTTGAGTAACATGAAAACATATTTCACACTAGATGCTTGGTTAAGGGAAACATGTGTTCCATGATTATGGATGGTGGAAGTTACACCATTGTTGCTAGTGTAAGTATGGTGGAGAAGTTGAACTTGGCATGCAATAAACACCCTAAACCATACAAATTACAATGGTTGAACAAATGTGGAGAGGTGAAGGTGATACGCCAAGTGATGGTGCCATTCTCCATAGGATGGTACAAAGATGAAATAGTTTGTGATTTTATACCTATGTAAGCAGGTCATCTACTATTAAGAAGCCCTTGGCAATTTGATAGGAGAGTTCTACATGATGGGTATAATAATAGGTATTCCTTTTCTCATGAAAGAAAGAAGGTGGTGCTAGCTCCACTATCCCCTTAAGAAGTATATGAAGATAAAATGAAGATATTTGAGAGGGAAAGAGAGGTTTCGACCTTAGGGAAAGGGGAGTGAAGTTTTAGCCTCCTTAGAGAAAAAGAGAGAAAAAGGAAAGAATAGGGAATATATAGGCTAGAAAAAAAAATACACAAGTTAATGGCCTTTGATGAGTGAAAATAAGAGAGAAGGGAAAAAGCAACAAAATTTGTATGTGAGAATGAGAGAGGTTAAAAGAGCTATTTCATTAAAGAAGCCAGTCTTGCTTCTTAGATACAAGGAAATTTTATTTACTGACACTGACATTAACCTTGACAATTTTCCTTCTAGTTTTGTTTCAATGTTACCAGAATTTGATGATGTCGTTCCTAATGAGATGCTTAATGAATTACCACCTTTGAGAAGAATAGAACATCAAATTGACTTTTTTCCTGGCTCTACCATTCCTAATGAACCAGCCTATAGAAGCAATCCTATGGAGACTAAGGAGATACAAAGGCAAGTGGATGAACTTTTGGAAAAAGGATTGGTAAAGGAAAGCATCAATCCTTATGTCATTCCAATCTTATTGGTGTCTAAAAGGGATGGCACATGGTACATGTGTGTTGATTGCAGGGTAATCAACAAAATCATTAAAAAGTATATACACCATATCCCTAAACTTGATAACATGTTGGATGAATTGCATGGGGCTCTTTACTTTACTAAAATTGATTTAATGAGTGGATATCATCAAATAAGGATGAAACCTAGAGATGAATGGAAAACTACTTTCAAAATAAAGTATGGTTTGTATGAATGGTTAGTAATACCTTTCGATTTAACTAATGCACCTAGTACATTTATGAGGCTTATGAACCATGTATTGTGTACCTTCTTAGGGAGATTTGTGGTTGTGTATCTTGATGATATACTCATTTATAGCAAGTCTTTAGAGGAACACATTGAGCATGTTAGGCTAGTTTTACAAACTTTAAAGGAGGAGAAGTTGTATGCTAAGCTTAAAAAGTGCACATTTTGTATAGATAGACTTGTGTTTCTTGGTTTTATTGTAAGTGCATAGGGAATTGAAGTTGATGAGGAGAAAGTTCAAGTTATAAAAGAGTGGCCTATGCATAAAACTATGACTAATGTAAGAAGCTTTTATAGTTTGGTAAGCTTTTATAGGTGGTTTGTACAAGATTTCTATTCAATTTCAGTGCCACTACTATAGATAGTGAAGAAGGAAGTTGGCTTTAAATGGGGCGAAGCACAACAACAGGTGTTTGACACATTAAAGGAGAAATTGACTTTGTCCCTTATTCTATCCTTACCTGACTTCAATAAGACTTTTGAGATTGAGTGTAATGCTTCAAGGGTGGTAATTGGAGCAGTTTTAATGCAGGAAAAGAAGCCAATTTCTTACTTTAGTAAGAAGCTAAAAGGAGCTCAACTCAACTATTCAACCTATGATAAAGAATTGTATGCCTTGGTTCAAGCTATGGAGGTTTGGCAACACTACTTACTTCCTAAGGAGTTTATCATTCATACTGATCATGAATCTCTTAAGCACTTAAAGGGGCAAGGGAAGCTCAACAAACAGCATGGTAAGTGGTTGAATTCATTGAGCAATTTCCTTATGTGATTCAATACAGCATGGAAAGGAAAATGTTATGTCTGATGCATTGTTAAGAAGGTATGCCTTGAACTCTACCCTTAGTTCAAAATTACTTGGATTCAAACACATTAAGGGGTCTATATATTGATGATGCTGATTTTGGCAATGTATATGTAGCATGTGAACATGGAGCATTTAACAAATTCTATAGGCATGATGATTTTCTATTTAAAGGTAACAAACTTTGTATGCCTGGATGTTCTATGCGTGACTTGCTTGTGTTAGAGTCTCATTGTGGGGGATTGATGGGATGTTTTGGGATACATAAGACTTATGATATGCTGAATGAACACTTCCATTGGCCTCATATGCATAGATATGTTAAGAGAGTGTGTAATGCTTGTATTGCATGTAGACAAGCAAAATCTAAGTCTATGCCTCATGGTTTGTATATGCCTTTGCATATATATAGCTCACCTTGGACTGATACATCTATGGATTTTATGCTTAGATTGCTAAGAACTAGGAAAGGTGGAGATAGCATATTTATTGTGGTTGATAGGTTTAGCAAAATGGCTCATTTTATTGCTTGTCATAAGTGTGATGATGTTATTCATGTTGTTGACCTATTCTTGAAGGATGTTATGAATTGCATG
>CANYBF010537406.1:0-24413 GCA_948192965.1 Dalechampia spathulata | reverse complement strand
GGTGGGCAATATTCAACTTGAAGATTGTAGCTTAAAATATAATATTATGTTATAAGACAAGCTAGTAATTAATTATATTTATTTTTTCAATTTTTATTATTATCTACCCAATACTTATCTAGATATAATACTTTTAGATTTCATCCATATAATAAATAATTGGAAAAATTATAAAAAATAATTATGTTTAAAGGTTTTGTAAAATTTTCACTAAATTTATGCTAAATCTTGAAAATATTATTTTCAAAATATTTTTAAAAATCCGTTATTTTACAATTTTTCAAAAAACATTGATATATATTTTTTAAAAAAAATGTTGTTATTGGTATTTCAAAAAAGTTTTCTTAATTATTTAAATATGTTATATATAAGAATTGTATTTATTTATTTCATAAGAGAAGAGGTTGGATAAGGTTAGGATGAAGTGATACATCTAATACTACATTAAAAAAATAAATGGCATGTTCAGACCAAAAAAGGGTTATGGAAGTTTTATTAACGTTGCTGTCCCAACGTACCCAAACGTACAAATAAATAAAAGCACGTGGCATAGCCGATATTTTTCATTCCAATTACTTCTCAATTAAGTATCAAAAGATTTTCTTTCTTATTTTATGAATAATTTTTTTATTAAATTCTATCATGTTATATTATAATTAAAATTATTTAAACCTATTAACTTCAATTTTATAATTAAAATATTGATTAATTGAGTTTAATATCTCTTCTTATCATTATTTAGGGGCTAAATGAAATAATCATCCAATAGAGTTTCATAGGAATAAGGTTTCTGTGAATTAATTAAGATAACTGTATAAACCTCTTTGATTAACTTAGTGAATCATCCCATTTTTTTAAATATTTTTATCCAACAGTAATATTTAATATTGCAATTAAGTTAAAATGTCTATTTTTAATATTATTCAGAAACATGATTTTAATACTAAATTTAAAGATTTAAACAATATTTTACGAAAAATTACTTTAACTTCTAGCTAATTTTTAGATTAAGTAATAGAACGAAACACTCATTTATTAAAATATTTAAGCTTTAAAATATCATATAAATAATCAATTATTAAAATTTAATATATTACAATTAATCATTATCAAAAAATAACTAATTATTAAAATAATTAATTTCATGGAACAAAATTTCAAACACCCATCGATATGCATCAACATATTATCCATATAAATTAGTATTTTTCATGTTGATGGTTTTTTGATAGCAAAATTGATAATTATTTTGAAATCTGACTATTTCTTTATTAAATTACGAATTTTCTTTATTCAATGGATGCAAATTTCCCTTTTCTTCTAAACTTAAACATAATCATTTCATAATTTAGAATTAATATAATTAAGTCTTATTTATTTATTTTTAATTCAACAGTTTAAATTATTTTATATGATAATTATTTTGAAAAAAAAACATGACGATGAGAAAAATCTTTTTTTCTTTTTATAATATTTGTCATAAAAAAAGTATTTTTTTGATCTTATTTGTTATTAAAATATATTATTTAAATTAATTAAAATAATTTCATATATGTAGATATATATATATCAAACTTAATAAATAATAAAAAAGAAGTTAAATACATTATTTTAGCGTGAATTCAAAGAAGTAAAAGCTTATTGAAAAGTGTTATAAAGTGATAAATGAATTGTGTTGATTCAAATTTTTAAGACTAGTTCATACAAATCACAAATAATAAATTTAATTTATTATGATTTCTTTGAAATTGTATAATATATTTTATTTATTTGATCTATTAAATGCGATAAGATTGAAATAAATATTCTTCTCACATATATAAGTGAATTCATACCAATGCTCAAATTAATTTAAAGCTTGTATTTAAATTCACAATCAATATTAATAAATGAAATGTTGAATAATGATATATATATATATATGTATGATAAATTACAAAAAAAATTATCTTTAATGAATGGATAAATATTATAATTAATGTGATAATAAAATGATCATTTATAGCAGTAAAGTGTAATTAGAAATTAGAAATTAGAAAGTAAAAACCATGTGTTGAGTGCAATGATAGGTACAATTATTAACGAAAATATCTAGGCAGCACCCACATGGCAAAGAGGTCAAATTTTGGATAGGGGCTCGATAGCATTTTAGCATAAGTCAAAAAGTAGGAAAAGGAGATGTCCAAATTAATACAAAGTGTCCTTTCGTACTTGAAATTAAAAACAATGTGCTCTTCTGCTTTTCCTACGTTAATTGCTTCTAAACCATTTCTTAGCCACCTCTCTACTTCCACTCCATCACTTTCACAATAACCCTATTTCCTTCATCCCAAGATTTCCCCATTAATAATTCATTACAATAAGATATCCTTTAATGCCCTCAAAAGCATGCATGCAGTTTTAGTATTCATTCTCACAATAACATTCAAATTGAATCTATCATTATGTTAAGTATATTTTCCATACCTTCCTATCCATCTGCTTCTCCCTCTGGCAGTCTTTCTCCTTTTTTGAGCATGATATTTTTCTTCATTTAATCCTTATTAATTTGAAAGAAAGCCATTTATTTAAGGGGTAATCTTGTAAATATCATATTGTATTTTAACGAGATTTTAATTAATTTTAATTTTATTAACAAAATTCTTTTTTGGTCAAATTTTTTCAGAAAATATCAAAATATCCTTAATATATGATGAGAGGATGACTCATCATTATTTACCACTCTTAATTAGTACTTGATTGATTATCAAATTGATGACTATTGGTTGGTTTCCGGTGATTACTGACTAATTAATAAACTTAAGCAACCATCTTATATTTTAACCTTTTTTTAATATAAATTTGTAATTTATATTTTATAACATATGTACCATTACTTTAATGTTTATATACTTCATTTGCATGTGCTTTTTTGTTAATAAATATAAATAAACATATTTATACATTTAAAAATAATGATAAATAAGCATTAAACACACATAATATTATAAATACAAAAAAGATTTATACATTAAAACAATATATATAAATAATAGAGTTACTTGTATTTACATATGTAGATTTATTAATAATTAATTAAGATTATTAATCAATATTATTATCAATCGGTGTTGATCAATCATATCTCAGCTACTCTCTTTGTTGAAGTCTTCATCTTCATCTTTACCATAGCTGGTCTGGTGGATGTGTTGCGAGTCTTATCCTCCTTGTCAGCATGGTGCGGCCGTAATAAACTCACATGGAAAACATGGTGCGCCTTCATCCATTCTGACAATTGTACTTTGTAAGCTGATGCCCCCACTTTAGATAGAATGATCACCGGTCCTTCGTATTTTGGTATCAGTCTCTGATCCTTGTTCTTCGGTCTAATTTGCTTTGGTCGCAATCGTACTAGCACCTTATCCCCCATTTCAAATTGTACCGGTCGTTGCTTAGCATCAACATGTTTCTTCATCCTCTGTGATATTCTTTCTAAATGGGCCCGTGCGATCTTTTCATTCTATCTCCACTCTTTTGTAAAGTTAAATGCTTTTGGGTTCTTATCTGTATATATGACATCAATAGAGTGTGGAGCTAGTGGTTGCTGGCCTGAAACAATCTCAAAAGGAGTTCGATTAGATATAAAGCATTTATGGGAGTTGAAGCAGAATTGGGCAATATCTAGGAGAGATGCCCAATTTGAATGGCTGGAGTTGACAAAATGTCGTAAGTATTCCTCGAGCATGCTATTGAAACGCTCTGTCTACCCATCTGTTTGCGGATGAAAATCGGCTGACATGTCTAATCTCGACCCCAGCAATCAAAATAGTTTGTCCAGAATGTGCTCACGAACCGTCCATCTCGATCACTCACAATGCTCTTCGGAACTCTCCAATATTTCACTACGTGTTTAAAGAATGTTCTTGTCGTATCTTCAGACTTGAAATGTTTAGACATAGGCACAAAAGTGACATACTTCGAGAACCTGTCTACCACAACTAAAATAGTATCAAACTCTCCCACTTGAGATAGACAAGTAATAAAATCGAGTGAGACACTCTCCCACGGGCGAATCAGCACAGGTAAAGGTTCTAAAGATCTAGCTGTTTTTTGTCTTACTACTTTATCCTGTTAGCAAATCAAGCATGTCTTCAAATAGGTTTTTACATCTTCCTCCATCTTTGGCCAATAGTAGTGCCGAGATAACATTGTCAAAGTTCGATGCCACCCTGGATGTTCGGCCCACAAAGTATCATGACATTCCATCAATAGTGTTTTTCTCAAGTTTCCCGATCGAGGTATATAAAGACGATCCGATTTTGTCATCAACAACTCCTCCTCCAACCAAAATGGATGGAAGTAGTCTGGAGAATGCCAAGAGGCCTTTGAGAACTTAAAACAGGTAGTGATGAGTGACCTTGTGTTACAGTTGCCTGATATGCTAAAACCCTTTGAAGTGCAAACAGATGCCTCCGACTTTGCTCTGGGAGGAGTATTGATGCAAGATGGTCATCCAGTTGCCTTTGAGAACCGTAAACTAAATAAAGCTGAAAGGAGATATTCTGCTCATGAAAAGGAACTGCTAGGGGTGATCCACTGTTTACGAGTTTGGCGTCATTATCTATTGGGTGCCAAGTTTGTAGTGAAGACCGATAATACAACGATGAGCCACTTTTTGACACAACCAAAACTCACATTAAAACAAGCAAGATGACAGGAATTGTTAGCGGAGTTTGACTTTCAGTTAGAGTACAATCCGGGGACGGCAAATCGGGATGTTGATGCATTGAGCAGGAAAGCGAAGTTAGTGGCTATGAAGCAACTGGCCCATCTATTTTTTAGTCAAGTTAATTTTTCTTTACGAGATCAGATAAGAGACGGTTTGGCTAGTGACTCTCAAGCAGTAGCCTTAATGAATTTGGTAAAGCAAGAGAAATCAAGACAATTTTGGTTGGAGGATGAGTTATTGATGACAAAATCGGATCGCCTTTATATACCTCGATCGGGAAATTTGAGAAAAACACTATTGATGGAATGTCATGATACTTTGTGGGCCGAACATCCAGGGTGGCATCGAACTTTAACAATGTTATCTCGGCACTACTATTGGCCAAAGATGGAGGAAGATGTAAAAACCTATTCAAAGACATGCTTGATTTGCCAACAAGATAAAATGGAAAGACAAAAAACAGCTAGATCTTTAGAACCTTTACCTGTGCTGACTCGCCCGTGGAAGAGTGTCTCACTCGATTTTATTACTTGTCTATCTCAAGTGGGAGAGTTTGATAGCAAACAACCAGAAACAGAAAGCATGATTCTACCTTACAACTAACCTTGCCTGCTAATTTAGTTAAAATATAAAACAAAAAAAAAACCCATGGGACCAATCCTGATTTGATTATATTTGATTCTTCAAAAACTATATTTTTTAATTTTGAAAACCAAACAAAACCAAAATTTGATCCATCCAATCTGATTTTCAAATTTTCAATCCAATTCAAATTTGAAATGAAGTGAGGGTCTACTTGTATCAATTTGAGTTATCTAGACAAATATCCATTCGGGAGAGAGATCAAAAAGTTGGACATCCAAGCCTGAATCAGAAGAGAGTTAACATTGTAATTACGCAAGCAAGAGGTTGTAAATTCATGAACTTGGATCGAAATCTAAATGCTCAAACGATTACAGTATGAAGAATTCTCATTCTAAAAACCAGAATCACCACATATCACGGAACACTAACATTTGATCAAATAATTGCACGACTCCATTAAATCTACAACAGGGTATCCAAATTTGCCAAAAACAACCTTTCATGGCTTATGCAGATGGGACAGCTGCTCCCTTATTCCTTGGCGCAGCTACAGTGCCTGTATAAAGAAGAACAAAAGCATGTCAGAACAACACAAAACTGGAAATCTTTTAGACTAATAAATATCAAAGACTAGGAAAAGAACGAAAATTTAGCTGAAAATGATATGGATATTTGACCTTCTCTGAAACCACTCTTAAATCTGCGAGGGAGGTGGCGGAGATATCTCATCCTGCCGGTTCCTGTTGTCTTTCTGCGGATGGCTTTCATACTCCAATTGTCTGATAAATTCATAAAAGAAACATAATTCAGCTTGTTTCACACCTTGGTCACATGCATATTACCCAAACCCCTGACAACTCAGTTGCGTATGACCCTCATCCCCAAAGAGAAAAAGAAAAGAAAACCAGGACAGGACATTAAATCTTCTATGAATTAATGCAAAGAATTGAAAAACAGAGACAAAGTGCATCTCATTCTAATCAATTCACTCAATGTTCCAAGCTTTCATTCAATTATCAGTTCAAAATTCATCAAAATGATTTCACTCAAATGGGCGTTTCTGACTCTCACCAAAGGATTGAATACAACTCTATGATAGCTTTATTTTATGCATTGTTAAAAGAAGTGTTTGGTTCAAATAAATTCCACAATCTCAATCAATATTAGATTTAAAAGAATTTTAAACTTTTTATCCTGAAATAATCCACAAAAATTCATTTATAAATGAATATTCCTTTGCAAACGAGATGAACTGTTCAAAAGAATAGAACCAAATAAAGCTTTACAGTTCTCAAGCAAACACTGCCCTGTAAAAATTGATAACTTAAACCCTAATTTAACAACGGATTCAATTATATAAAAACAAAGTACAATTATACTGCTAGTTAAAACAGAATTAAGTGACAAAATATGTCAAACATATGCTTCATAAAACAAAGCATAGAATTAACAGAAGAAATAGATAAACGATAACAGAAATAGGCAAAACAAACAAACGTACAAGTTCTTTTACGAGCAGCAGGGTAAGCACAAGCAGCACAACGGCTCTTTTGAAGGTGGAAGCTACGGCGGCCGCACCTCACACACAGTGTGTGAGTCTTGTTCCTTCTCTTTCCAAAACTTCCCGTTCCCTTACCCTATAATTTTCATTTTTTTAACAACGAAAGAAATTTTAAAAAGAGAGAGAGAGAGAGAGAACCAAAATTATCATCAGATCAGCAATAAGATCAACTTCTATTGAGATAGGGAATTGAGTGATTTACCATTACAGTGGTTGCAGGCAAGAGAAATCCTAGCTATGGAAAAGTGTTTTCTGAAATAAGAGAGAGAGAGTCTTATATTAGGGTTTTCAAGTGTTAAAAAAGAAAAGTTGTGAAGGGGTCATCTGGTGCGAGCAGGTTTATTGTTGTTAAATTATAACCGGTGAGTCCCAAATTTTGCCTAATTATTTATTTTCTTTACATAATATATATATTTTTAAAAAAAAATAGAAAGGTAAATTCAACAAATTAAAGCCTATAATAAGACTAGAAAGAGGTCAATAAAATTAGAAAAACTATTTTAAAAATAATTATAAAAAATATCATTTTTAAATGATAATTTTAATAAATAAATAAATAATAAGAATGAAAGGTGATGGATCTTTCAGTGGGGTCTGATTAGGTTTCAAAGCCCAAATCTTACGGCCCAAATCTTTTGGAAAATAAAAAAAGTTATTAAAATATTGTATTTTTAAAATTGTTATATAAAAAATAAAAAATAAAAAATTTTAATGTATGATTAAGTAAGGTTTGATATATTTTTATTAAAATTTAATTATAAACATCAATGTTTTTCAACAAAATCTTATTTGGAAAAAACAAAATAAATACATGTTTTCTTAAAAGAAAAGGTTTATAAAAAAAAACTTTATTACAAGTTTAAAAAATCAAATAATTAATTTAAAATAATTTTAAAAGTATTTTTTAACCTCAAATTATAATATCAAATGAATAATAATGATATAATTTAGATAAATTATTGCAGTGTATATAATATTAAAGATTATAATTATATTTGTTTATATTTATATCATGATAATAAATCAATTAATTAAAGTTTTCCAACCTTAATATCGATGATAGTAATTATATAATTTTTTATTTTACTTATAATAATTTTATATTAATCAAAATTAATTGGTGATGGAAAAGATCATTTTGATTCAATTTAAATTAAAAATTTTAATAAAAAAATAAAATAAAATTAGTAAATTGATATTTATAAAAAATAGAAATCAAACCAAACTAATTCCATTGATGCTATTTAGAATATACTATAATTAAAGTTGAGCATATCTCAATTGAGATTGAAAAATTAAATTGAATTGATCTTGATTTAAAAATATTTAATTTAAAAATTAAAATAATTAAAAAAATAGATAATAAAACTGAATCAAATTCATCTAAATTAATATTTAATTCAATTAAATCCATAAAATTTAATCAAAAAGGTAATTTAATTAAATTTTAACAAAAAAAAAGTAATTCTTGATATCAAATTGAACCAATAATATTAATTAATTGTGAGAAAGTGACTTCACCACCCAAACATGTAAATGCACCTTATCTTCGTTTCAACTAGTTTCTTGTCTTTACCCACCAACCCTCTTCACTTCTGGGTCCTTTCCCTTCATTCTTCCCTTTCATTTATGTCCATTCTACCTTATTGTAAATACTTCCTTCCTCTCCCCAAAAAAAAAAAAAAAAAAAAATCATTTTATAAATATTCATCTTTTTAATTTATTTTTATTTATTACTATTTAATCATAATTCCTAATTATTATCTAAAAAAGTAAATATAAAAGAAAATTAAAACTATTCTTTCAAGATAGAAAAAATAATCATTCTTTATCAATGATTTTTTTTGTTGGTATTCATCATCGATAATAAAAATAAAAATAATATTATATGAAGCGAACTTTTTTTTTATATTTAGATTTATTTATATAGAATAAAATCCATGGATTTAATTAGTAAATTTTATACCAATAATAAATATAGTTTGAAAATTAAATTAAACCCTTTTCAACTTTAGCTTTGGATATTAATCAATACAACTCTACTTTAGACTACAAGCACTCAAAATATTCAAAACTTAACATTCATTATGATTAGATTTTTCTTCCCTAACTTCATAATTTTTCATTCTTTTATTTAACAACTTTTTCTTTTTTTTAGATTTCCATTCACTTTTTTTTAGATTTCCATTCACACATGCTTTCATCAAAATTCATTCAAGTTCATTTAATAAAATTTATTTAATAATTAAACTGATATCACATTAGATAATATTCAATTTATTTAAATTTATAAGTCGACTTAATAAAAAATTTATGAGCTAACTTATTAATTTTTATAAACAAATTTAAATTTAGATATATAATTTATAAATCTATAATCATATAAATGTATAAAAATATTCTTTTAATTAATTACTAATATAAAATCATAAATATTCATAAAATATTTTTTAACAATTTTTTTATTTTTATTTTATAATTTATATTTATTAAACTTATTTAATACTCTATCAAACTCGTAATAACCGAAAAAATTTGAAAAATTTGAGCTAACTCAATTATAAAATAAATTGAATTTAAATATGCCGTAACATACAAATATATAATTATATGAATTTTCTTTAGAAATATTACTATTGGTTGCTAGTTTTGAGAAATTTCACCGAGGAAAAGGGAAAGAACTAACGTTGCTTTTATGACCCTGTTGTCTTTGAACCGTCTATTGTCTCCATCTTGCCTGTAAGCATACATCTGGAAGGGAAAAAAAAAGAAGGCCAGAAGAGGTTTAGCTTTTTGGCTTTTTGAAGGAGGCGTGGACAGATAGAAACTAAGCAAGAAATGCAGCTTAGAGACTCCATTGATAACACCAAGGTGTTGTTTCATAAGACTCTTCAGAACCTCAAGTCTTTCATTTTTGTCAGGCGTCAAAAGCTACCCAGATCAGCTTCTTTGAAGCTCAATCCCTTCTCATCACGTTCCACTTACAGCTTGAAGAATCATCAAACAGATCAGCACTATTCAGATTTCTGTAATGAATGGAAGTGTGATGTTGACAAGGAAATGGAGGTGAAGAAGAGTGGTAACATAGGATCAAAAGAAACTGTGACAAAAGAAGTAAAAGAAGAAGAATGTAATTCAGGTATAGTGAAGCTTCAAGAGAGTCCATTGAAGAAGAAGAAGGAAGAGACTGTAAAGGAAGACAAGGGCAAAAATAGTTCACAATCAAGGAATTTAGAGCGACAATTTTCGAAAAGCAAGGTTGAAGGAGGGTACGGGTTAGCTAAAAAGATGAAAGAGTTGGAAATGATGGATACAGGTGATGTAGAACATGTGCTGGATGTGGAAGAGGCAATTCACTACTATAACCGTCTTAAAAGTCCTGTTTATCTCGACATTGTTGATCAGTTCTTTGAGGATATGCACAGTGAACTCTCTGCACCAAAGGTATCTGCTAGCATCAACTGTTCTAAGCGTAGACTTGGTTCGATTCGGTTCTGAACTGATTTCTGCTTCTGTGAGTTCTCTGGTTTTCTTTTTGTGTGTATATGCATTGGTTTGCTTGGTTCTAAATGTTCTTCACTACGTTACATTAAGAGTGTACCTTATTTTGCAATATGGATTTGAACATTCATCTTTCAGAACATCTGTTTTAACCAGGATTGTTATTCCTGATGCTGTCTATTTGATAACATGTCGAGAGCATGAGTTTTAGAAACTATGAAAGGTTTGATGTTCATCTTTGATTGCATGATAAGGGTCTCTGCCGATGAATGAGAGCATTAATCAACCAGGAAAAAAGTAAAAAGAAAATTCCTTCCCTTTATAGCATTTGCTGAACAAATATCTAACAGTTTTGCGGTTGCTATGATACTAAAATTTACAAATCAACAAAAAAAAATCAATTCATATTCTTGAAAGTTCAAATTTGCCTGAATGAAGGCACAGACGACAGTGTTTGGAGAACTGAACAGGTAATATCAAGTCGTCCTCCTTCCTGCCCGATCACATCTTATGCCACTTTAGAACAATTGCGTCTAATCTGACCTACTGAACCTGTCAAAACTTGGAGACTCGATAGCTTCATCATTGCCTGGGAAAAATCCCGACGGAACAACGACATATCAGAAGAATATGCTCTGACCCAAACCCCGGTTTCTTCCCCTGACGTAAGTTGTTGATCGGAGAAGAGAATTCCTCGACCCTGCAGAAGACTACGGTAGTACAGGGTGCCAAAATCTACTCCAGGTCCCTCATAAGCCATATTGATCTCTGGATCTTCAGGCGAGGACAAATGTGAAGTTTCAGATGCCGCAGTGTGTAGTACCGGTGGGGAATACAAAGAGCCACGGAAGGAAAGTGAAGGAGCAGCTGATGATGATGACAGTGGTGACGTTGATGACGAAGACGACGATGACACTGAGATGTCAAACGTAGGTGATGCTGCTTGCTTTGGTGCAAGACTCTGGTTGCATTTTGATCTCAGAAAGTAGAGGAATCCAGAATCCAAAGAGGAGTCGGGCTTGTGACTCCCACCAAAATCGTAGAGACGATCTTGGATAAATTTGCAGTGGATCACGCCAATGCTATGACCACCTGTAAACGATGAAACAGATTAAAACTTCAGACTAGCTTGTTACCACAGCCACATTTCTTTACCAAGAACTCTTGTAATTTAACAGCAGGAGATCGGAAGCTTAATTGAGGTATATGAAAACTGAGGCAAATGAAAAACATAGTTTATCCCTTCTTATATAGGCATGGATAAAGGCATTTCCTATATACTAAAGATCAATAGAAAAATCCAAGAGACTACCTAAGAGGCTGACTGTTTCCCGTTCATCAAAGCCCCTGGATGCAAAAGATGCAAGGGTGTCAGAAAGATCACCATAAGGTGAAGGAAGCTCGTTTGTTGCCTCGTTTGCGAAAGACTGAGGGCTATCTCTTCTGCCTGTTAATAGAGGATAGAATGGACCACCGGCCTGAAATTTGCAGATTCAGTGAGATCCTGGGATTCTGACAGAGAGATTGGGTGAAAAGAGTCCACGATAATATCTGGATCTATATCAGGAGATGGGAAGATATATATATATAGAAATATACCTGAATAATACCTTCTCTGGCTGCCAATACAACAATATCTGCACAAGAGACGACACCAGGGCATACTTGCTCAATCTGAGATTTGATTTTGTCAATTATATCAAAACCCTTTAGGTTTTGATTTGGTCTAGAATCTTTCTCAGATTTCTGGCCATCAACCGCATCCAATAGAATAGAAGCATCGCACCCCTACACAAGATTCATTAAAAAGCATCTAATAAGAACTTATCCAAATAGGAATAAGAGCCAAACACAGGATGAAATTTACAACTGAGAACAATTAAACGGCAATCATGAATCAAGACATTGATCTCACATTTGATGATGAGAAACTAAGAGTAACCAGACAAAGAACGCTGTGGAGTCCAAATTGAAAACCCAATTCAACATTATCTTACAAGAGATACCAAAAATATCAAATCAACATCAATTATATGAAGCCAGAAGATGAATTAACCAGAACAAGGGAAAATTCCGTAAAAAATCCACTGTATGACCAAATTAAGACCCACTTCAAGATCAGCAAGGGAATCAAATCTAGAAAAGCTTCATATCTATATACAAGACAAGTTAAAAAGCATCTAATAAGCACTTGTCAAAATAGGAGAACGAACCAAACACCGAGTAATATGCAAATGCTGGAGACAGGATCAAATTTCACAACAGAGAACAAACAATGGAAAACCCCATAACAAGATTGACACTGGAGTAACGCAAGTCAATAATCACAGCATTGATCTCACATTCGACGATGAAAAGTAAGCGCAGGCAGAGAAAGAACGCCATGCAGTCTAGCAATTGAAAACACAATTCAACTTTAACAACAAAAAATACCAAGATTGAAAACTCACGTCAATTTTACGAAGATCAGCAATACTAAGGGAAAATTTCATAAAAAAAAAATCCACTGCATCAAGATCAACAACATAATTCAAAGAAACGGCAACGATAACAAAATCCATAAAGCACTGGCGAAATATAGACAGAAATTAGACAAAATCATTACAAGAATGTATATTTTTTTTTAAAAAAACAATAACAACAGAATCAACAACAAGATGAAAGAAGGAGAGATAAATGGCTACCTTAATGAAGCAATCGTGAAAAGCAAGCCTTAAGAGAGCAGGGGAGGTACTAAACTTGACTTTGTACAAATCACGAACAACATTTTGGACGATTTTCTCAGCTTGCGGGCATGAATCGCGATAAAAGTCATATTCAAGAGAAACAATTGGAGGATTTGATTCTGATTCCATAGACAAGAAGAAAGAAGGATGCAAATCCCAAGAATGTTCATCCTTTTTCTTCATCAGGTTCTGGTAAGTAATCAAGATGCAGATTATCAACACGCCAACGCTCATATGCTTGATCATTGCCGTTTCAAAGATCGAAATAGCCATTTCACCTTTTCTTTCGCTTGAGATTGATTGAGTTCACTGATTGGATCAATAGAGAAGATCAATTTTCTTCTTTTGTGGGGGTTTTATGGGTTATGCAGAGAATTGTGATTGAGAGTGACAAAGCGTGGAGGTTTTTCTTAACCGATTTCTTGAAATTGGCGGGACAAAGCAGTTGGTAGTTGAATGACCAGAATGTCCTTGAGAAACATTGCTTAGCGGAAATTTGAGTCGGGGGCAATATTGTCTTTGAGCTCATCGATTGAGGGCCGCGATAAAATGGGATATAAATGAAATCAATTTGACTGAAATTCAATAATTTAAAATTTAATTTTAGTATATAATTTTGCTTTATTACAAAAATAAGACATATATATATATATATACATATATATATATATGAAATAAATATTAAAATGAAGTATAAATTTAAAATAATAAAATTAATTAAATGGTTGATAATTATTTAAATATTTAATTTTAGATCAAAATTTCTTCATTAAATTATCATAAAAACAACAAAATTTGAACTTTAATTTTACTTTATTATAAAGATAAAATATGTAGTTGAATTTAAATTGAAATAAAATATTAATTTTCTAAAATATTGCATTATTTCATTAATGATTTCTTCATATTTGAATAAAAAAAACCTTTTTAAATTTACTTTTCTTCAACAAAGAAAGAGAACAGTCGATCATATTAGGAGTCTGAGAGGCAATTCACTGCTGTAATTTGGTGGAAATTTAGTTGGTCATTTTACAGAGTTGCTTGAACAAATATCTGACAGTTGGCTGTTTTTGTGATGGTGAAAATGTACAAGGTAGCAACAGAATCGATCCATGTTCTTGGAAGTTTCGAATTTGCCTGAATGATGGCAAGTAATAGAGAATATGTTGTTCCTGCTTGATCGCATCTTATACAACTGTGGAACAATTGCGTCTAATCTGACCTGCAAAACCTGTCAAGACATGGAGATTTGAAAGCTTAACCATTGCCCTGGCAAAGTCTTGACGGAACAACGAAGTATCGGAAGAATATGTTCTGACCCAAAACCCAGTTTCTTCTCCTGACATAAGTTGTTGATCAGAGAAGAGGATTCCTTGACCCCCCAGAAGACTGCGGTAGTACAGCGCGCCAAAATCTACTCCAGGTCCCTCATAAGCCATATTTATCTCTGGATCTTCAGGTGACGACAGCTGTGAACTTTCAAAGGAAACTGATGATGATGACACTGAGATGTCAAACCTAGGTGATGTTGCTGGGTCCCCTGATGCAACACTCTGGTTGCATTTTGATCTCAGAAAATAAAGGAATTCAAGATCCACTGAAGGATCGGGCTTGTGACTCCCAGCAAAATTGTGGAGACGATCTTGGATAAATTTGCAGTGGATCACGCCAATGCTATGACCACCTGGAAACAATGAACAGATTGGAACATTCAGGCCCAGATTGTTACTACAGGCTTATTTCTTTAGCAAGAACTCTGTAATCAAAGAGCAGAAAGATCAGAAGCTTAGTTAAGATATATTCAAACTAAGACAAATAAAACAGTTTCAGGCCAGGAGTGGTACCTAAGAGGCTGACGGTTTCTCGTTCATCGAAACCTTTGGATGCAAAAGATGCAATGGTGTCAGAAAGATCAGCAAAGGGTGAAGGAAGCTCGTTCGATGCCTCATATGAGAAAGATTGAAGGCTATCTCTTCTGCCTGTGAACATAGGATAAAATGGACCACCAGCCTAAAAATTGCGGATTCAATGAGATTTGGGACTCTGACAGAGTGATGGGAAGAAAATAGTAGATGAAAGCATCATCAGGATCTATATCAAGAGAGTGGGAGACGTATATATACCTGAACAACACCTTCTCTGGCTGCCAATACAACAATATCAGCACAAGACACTATTCCAGGACATACTTGCTCAACCTGTGATTTAATTTTGTCAATTATATCAAAACCTTTTAGATTTTGATTTGGCTTAGAATTTTTCTCAGATTCCTTGCCACCAACAGCGTCCAGAAGGATAGAAGCATCACATCCCTATACAAGGTTCGTTGAAAGCATCTAATAAGCACTTGTCAGAATAGGAGAATGAACCAGAGTAACATGCAATAGCTCAAAATAGGATCAAATTCACAACTGATGACAATTTTTAGATATTGGTAACAATAAAAATCACGAAGGAAATTGTGAAACCTAAACCGTGGAAAGCCCCTAGAAAGCTAAAAACCCATGACAAGAGTGGAATTACAGTTAAACTTCAACCATGAATGAAGACATTGATCCCACATTTGATGATAAAAAGCTAAGATTGAAACGAAAGCCCATGACCCGGAACGCGGTGGAGTCTACCAAAATGAAATGTCCTATTCAAATTTAACAAAGAATCTTAAGATCATAGGATGAATTAACCAGAGGAAAAACATCGCAAGGACAAGGGAAAATTCTTCAAAAAAATCCACTATATCCCCAAATTAAGACCCACTTCAAGATCAATAACAGAATTCAAATCTTGAAACGAACGGCAACGGTGACAAAAACCCATAAAGCATTAGCGTAATAATGACAGAGATTAGACAAAATCATTACAAGTATAAAATAAAAAAAACATAAAAAACAGAACAAACACCAAGATGAAAAAGGAGGAGAAAGTGCAACCTCAATGAAGCAATCGTGAAAAGCAAGCCTTAAGAGAGCAGGGGAAACGCTAAACTTGACTTGGAACAATTCACGAACAACATTTCGAATGATGTTCTCAGCTTGTGGACATGAATCGCGATAAAAGTCATATTCAAGAGAAGCAATTGGAGAGTGTGCTTCGTGTTCCATTGACAAGAAAAACGAAGGATGTAAATTCCAAGAATACTCATCCTTTTTCTTCATCAATGAAGTTCGGTTCGAGTAAGCAACCAAGATGCAGATTATCAAGACGACAACGCTCATCCGCTTGATCATTGTCGTTTCAAAGACCGAATTCGCCATTTCCTTTTCCTTCCGCTTAAGATTGATTGAACCTTTGCCGATTGGATCAATCGAGAAGATGAATTTTTTATTTTGTGGATTTTTATATTATTTGTTGGAGAACTGCGTCAGTGTAGCAGTGCGTGGAGGTTCTCTGTAACGGAATTTTTGGTTTTGGCGGGAGAAGCGGTTGGTAGTAGAATGACCAAAATGCCCCTGGGAAAGACTCTCTGTCATTGTTTTTTACATTTATATTTTATAAATAAAATGAAGTATTTATTTTATTTTATTCGATAGAGAAAGAATGGGATGTGCATATTAAAAGAAGCTTCTACATGTCTCATTACCAACCGACTCGACCAACCTGGAAACTTCATAGAACTTTCTCGAATAAACCATCCTCTCTTTCTATATGCCTTCTCTCTTCCCGATTGCAGTGTGACAGACTGAGAGAAGAGGGAAGGCTTATAGTCGAATCCATTCAAATTTCATTTGCATTCCGTTTTGTTCTGTGCTTGTTTTTTCCTAGTTTATCTCTCAGGCATTTTCACAAATGGAAGAAGGGGGAGCTGTAACTGTTTACAATAACACCGCCATTGCTGATGCTAAAAAGAATTCATTTTCGATCAAGGCTGGCCTAGCTCAAATGCTTTGCGGTGGTGCGATTGTTGAGGTTGTTAATCCCCAACAAGCAAAACTAGCTGAAGAAGCTGGCGCTTGTTCTCTCATGGTTTCAGAGTCATCAGTTCGTCGTCAGGGGATTCAGCGAATGCCTAACCCGTCTCTTATTAAAGAGATTAAACGCGCCGTTTCTGTTCCCGTCATTGCTAGAGCTCGCGTTGGGCATTTTGTTGAAGCCCAGATACTTGAAGCTGTTAACGTTGATTATATAGATGAGAGTGAGTTTCTTGCTATAGCAGATGAGGATAATTTTATCAACAAACATAAGTTGTCCACACCAGTCATTTGTGGGTGTAGAAATTTTGGTGAGGCATTAAGGAGATTTAGAGAAGGCGCGGCGATGATAAGGATTCAAGGGGAGTTGTTAGGTAACGGGAATGTTGCTGAAACTGTGAGGAATGGGAGAAATGTAATGAAAGAGATCAGGATTTTAAATAACATGGATGAAGATGAGGTATTTGCATTTGCTAAGAAGATAGAAGCACCTTATGATCTTGTTGTTCAGACGAAACAAATGGGAAGGTTGCCTGTCGCTCAATTTGCTGCAGGAGGGATTGTGACACCTGCTGATGCGGCATTGATGATGCAATTGGGCTGTGACGGGGTTTTCGTTGGGAACGAAGTTTTTGATTGTGCTAATCCATATAAGCGAGTGAGGGCTGTAGTTCAGGCTGTTAGGCATTACAATGATCCTCATCTACTGGTTGAGATTAGCTGTGGATTGGAAGATGCAATGGCAGAACTCAATCTCAGTGAGGACAGGATCGAACAGTTTGGTGATAGTGCAGAGTAGGAAACCTCTGGTTCTAATTTTTGAAAGGTACTCTTAGTTCTTGTATGCATGTCAGGAGACCAATAGAAATTGATCTGATCTTTATGCTTGTTATGTTCATCTTTTCTACTAATATATGTTGTAAGTTGCATCTTAGTAGTATGAATCATAATAATAAATCGGTTAATCCATTTTCCAATTAGATGCCGATCATTCGAGCCTGCTTTTGTATATTGTTATGCTGGAATCATATCATTTAGTTTTCTCTAGACCATGTGGAATGAGTAGAATATGAACTTGAACCTGGTGATTGTTGACAAATCTTAACTACTTTGTATAGTATCTAGTTTGGCAAGTATGCGTCGGAGTTTAGGATAGAAGGAAGAATGACAGGTTTCTTCTGTCTGTGATTGAGCTCTGATTGGTAGCTTGTAAGTTTTCTGTTCGAAGACTAACATTTTGTAGGCGACATCATGAGCCCATTGCATTACTCCATTTTGACTTGTTATACTATTTTTAAAGATCATAGAAACTTGCACCTAATTTAGGTGAACAACTTTCCATGCCTGATTCTATGCTAACCATAAACTATTAGGAAAACTAAGGTAGAAACTAAGTAGGAATCAAAATAATATCAAAGATCTCTTATGATATATCTTAAAATTCACACTTAACCCATGATATATCTGTTATGATAACTTGTCATTCTAGCTTGTCTGTTAAAACTCACGCTTCTATACTGATTGTTCGAAAATGGAGCGAAATCTTAACGGTCTGACTTCAATTTCTTTATTTTGTTTTCTATTCATCACAAATGCAGAAACTAAATTGATTCTCGAAATTTAAGATGGGATAAATTATAAGAAAATAAATCATTTATGGGCATTAGCATGTACTAACAACACATTTAGTAACTGCATGTGCGTATGCCTTTACATTACAAAGGAGGCAACCGAAGAAATGGCACCATTGCTCCCAATAATTCCTATAAAATTGGGTGGAAAAAATTAATGTAATTATTTTGTATTTTCTTCCGCATTAATACATCCTATCATATTTTATAAATGTGTATATGTACATCTAACATACACAGGTAGACTCTTTGAGTTAATAGCCTCATGTATGTGTAAGAATTTTAATTAGTTTCCTTCATTAACTAATTTTTCCAGATCCCCTGTTGTAGGATTAATAAAAAGCTCTTGTTCCTTGAATCAAAGTCTGGGCTTCATGCCAATGAAGTCTTCTAGTATTCAAATCAAATAATAAAAAGCTACCAAAAAGGATAGATGAATTAACATCGAAAGTTTTAAAAATTAAATTTCTATGTTTCCCTTATGCTAGAGTTTAACAACAGAGAAGAATAATGAAAATAAGCCATGTCAAGACCCTGATTCTGTTAAACATGTCCCATTATAATTGAAAACCTTTCTCCTCCTTTAAATCTCTAACAAGATCTTAGAAAAGAAAAAACCAACATTGTTAATTACAACATTTGATAGCCATTCATGCTTAACTTTTCTCCATTTAAAAGCTTCATCCATGTTAATCAATCCTCCATTGCCATATCCTTCTCTACGCTTTAATCATCCCGTCTTTCCAACTAAGAAAAATAAAATACTAGAATGAAGTCTAGTAGGTCAATTCTTGTTCTTTTCTTCTTCACCTCCTTATTGACAACTGAAGCTCATCGAGTCGCTTTAGCCCCTGCAGCAGATTCTCCATTTCCATCTCCAATGCATCATCGCACCCCTCATTTAAAATGCAAATCATTATTTTTCCCTACTTATAGTCCACCATTGTTACCAAAATCCATTAGTCCTGCACTCAATCACATCTGTGCCGTTACAGAGAACCCTATTACATGTATTGCCTTGATCTCTCCATGCTTAACTGGTTCAATAAATTCTTTTTCAGCCTTGGAGGCGGTGATAATATCACTGTTTGAACATGTTGAGCTTGCACTTTCTTTTGCTTCTAAATTGAGCATGGAGAAATCTACATCTTCCGAGATTGTCACTGCCCTCAATTTAAGCATACAACTTTATGTTAAAGTCCTAGATGATCTTAAAGGAGCTTTGTTTGCTTTTAACGGTCGTGATACTGATACTGATACTGTTAAGACTGCACTTACAGCTGCCATTACAAATTTTGGTCGTTGTGATGAAGCTTTCCACCAACAAGGCTTAATGAAGAATTGGCCGTTGAAGAAGGCTAACCATATCTTGATCCTGTTGGCTGGATTTGGGTTAGATATTCATGCAAAAATCATTATAAAACTTCATTAAGTAATGTAATAAACCATACATTATTAAGTTGGGTTGCTCCAATTTGTATTAGATATCATTGTAAAAATCCTTATATCCCATTGCTACCATCTATATGAAAATGTCATCTATGTATTCACGTCCTTTCATTAATTATTTCATCCATTCCTATTGACTAGTTCCTTAACAGTTTAATGGCCAAACATGTTTGAACATATAAATGCCATGGGCCACCTTATAGCATGTAGAATGCAAAACTCTGAATCATGATAAACTTATATTGTACATTATTTTTTAACATTTAACACAGAAAAGTTGTACCAAGTCTTGGTGGGGTGCGGCAGGCCCTTGTATTAGTGCAACATGGATCAACTTATCAAATACTACTCTTGATCTTAGCGAAAAGGCTAAGAAAGGTATGCTTTATCATGTGATTAATTTTGCATTATCCTGCAGACTATTGACCTCCTCTCACTCGTTGTCAATGTGGAAAAAACATCTATTGCCGTCAAGCCCTCTCCCTTTTTTTCTCAAGTCTATCTGCCCTATGCTGAGGCTTTTATGTGACGTGATAGCTTATAATTTAGCAATAAAGTTTGCTTATCTTGTTCCAAAATAAATAGAAAAGCAAGCATATGTGCAATTAGCAATAAATTGAACTAGAGTTGGTGAAGAGGTCTGACTCTGAAAGAGAAGACCTTTCAAAAATAAGAGTATGCCATTATAGGTGGCAAGCACACGGTATTCTTTAGTAAAAGGCGAAAGAATAGTTCGCTCCGTGCTTACCACATGGCTCCTTGAGTTTTTACTCGTTTCTGCTGCTAATTATAGTTGCAGGTCTCCTCCATTAGTCTCAATCGTTAAGCCATGTGGGATTCTATTATTTAAGGATGGTCCTTCAAATGCCAATGCTGAGTTCTTATTTGTGTTTGTTCTTAATCTTCTATTCCTTCAATACTTCTGATATTCTATTTATCAATAAAGCAAATCTTGAATATTCAATGCTAAAAGATTACTGTTTTAGGATCAATCATGGAGGATTTTTTCAGGGTAATACGCAAGGAAACTTGAATATTCACTTGGGCAATAAAATAATTAAAATTCCATCTCATGGACCTAAAATGAAAATTTTGTTTACGGAACTTCCAGTTGGCCCAAAGGAAAAATTTGCCTGCAGTTTGTTAGGTGCACAGTGGAGTCGTTGACTTGCCCTGAAGTTTTCGGTATCAGAATATGAACGTCGTTGCCTTAGATGATAACTCTATTAACTATATGAATTGTCATCCTGAGGAGAGACACCAACATTTTCCATGCTTCCATCCGAATGGAATGGGATGCATATCGAAGTTTTATGATTGTTATAACAAACTTAGTGTATCATATCCAAATTTGAGCACATCAGAACGTGAATTATTCAACTAGTTTTGGTAGCTTGATTCAGGAGAGTGGATTATCAATTTATATGAGTAAGTGTTATAAAAGCCAGTAATCTAGAGTACTTAAAACACGAATCCCAAAACCCACTACCACAAATTATGTGTGGGTATGCGTGCACGTGTATATATATATATATATATATATATCTCTCTCTCTCTCTCTCTCTCTCTCTCTCTCTCTCTCTCTCTCTTGCTCGCCGTACTTTTGTTCAAGCTTATCCAGGTCTACTGCTCTAACTCCTGATATAAGAAACTTCTCCTTCTATGATTAAACATAAAATAAAAAATGTAGCCTTTCAGATGGTAGCCTATCAGATGGCATCGAAACTGTTGAAGAATGCTTTGGGCACTTATTATTAGTGAGAAGAAGGTTAAAGCGTGGAGAATGACAAGCTTTTGAAATGCTCATTTTTGTTAAATAATACAAGTGAAACATGCATGGCATATATTTTCTAGTCGGAGAACATGGTTCTCCTCGTATACTTCTCCTGGCAAAGCTTATGGTTGTGAATCTAAATTATGGCAACAGAAGGAAGTTATGGTAACCCATGTGAAGAGTTTAATAGATAAGAATAATGGAAATAACAGATTGCATGAATAAGCCATGTCAAGAGCCTGATTCTGTTAAACATGTCCAATAATGATTAAACACCTTTCTCCTCCTTTAAATCTCTAACAAGATCTTAGAAAACAAAAAACCAACATTGTTAGTTGGAACATTGGATGGCCGTTCTTGCTTGATTGTTCTCCATTTAAAAGCTTCATCCATGTCGATGAATTCTCCATTGCCATATCCTTCTCTAAGCTCTAATCATCCTGTCTTCTCCAACTAAGAAAAATAAAATAATAAAATGAAGTTCAGTAGGTCAATTCTTGTTCTCTTCTTCTCCACCCTCTTATTGACAACTGAAGCTCATCGAGCCGCTTTAGCCCCTGCAGCAGATTCTCCATCTCCATCTCCATCTCCGATGCATCCTCGCCCCCCTCACTTTAAATGCAGATCATTATTTTTCCCTTCTTATAATCCATTATTGTTACCAAAATCCATTAGGAGTCCTGCACTCAATCACATATGTGCCGTTACAGAAAACCCTATTACATGCATTGCCTTGATCTCTCCATGCTTAACTGGTTCAATAAATTCCTCTTCAGCCTTGGAGGCAGTGATAGCATCATTGTTTGAACATGTCAGATTTGCACTTTCTTTTGCTTCTAAATTGAGCATGGAGAAATCTGCATCTTCGGAGATTGTCACTGCCCTCAACTTAAGCATAGAACTTTATGTTAAAGTCCTGGATGATCTTACAGAAGCTTTGTTTGCTTTTAAAGCTCATGATACTGATACCGTTAAGACTGCACTTACAGCTGCCATTACAAATTTTGGTCGTTGTGATGAAGCTTTCCACCAACAAGGCTTAATGAAGAGATGGCCGTTGAAGAAGGCTAACCATATCTTGATCCTGTTGGCTGGATTTGGGTTAGATATTCGTGCAAAATTCATTATAAAACCCCATTAAGTAACCTAATAAACCATACATGAGATGTTAAGTTGCGGCTCCAATTTGTATTAAATATCATAGTAAATATCTTTATATCCCATTTTATTTCATCTCTTTCTTATTTATTAGCTCCTCCTTTTCTCTTCATATTAAAGGTTTAATGGCCAAACATGCTTGAACATATAAATGCCATGGGCCACCTTACAGCACGTACAATGCAACGCTCTGAACCATGATAAACTTGTATTGTACCTTATTCTTTTAACATTTAACACGAAAAAGTTGTACCATGTCTTGGTGGGGCGCGCCAGGCCCCCGCAGTAGTGCAACGCATGGGCGACACACGAGAACCCCATTAGCGAGCTAATACGACGGGCTCTCCCCCTGAAAAAAATTAATTTAATATCATGTGGATCATTGATCCACGTATCAGATATTAAACTGATAAGAACAGATACTACACTTGATCTTAGCCAAAAGGCCGAGAAAGGTATGCTTGATCATGTGATTAATTTTACATTTTATATCCTGCTGAGTGTCGACCTCCCCTCACTTGTTATCAATGTGGGAAAAACATCTTCTATTGCCGTCAAGCGCTCTCCCTTTTTTTCTCAAGTCAATCGGCCCTATGCTGAGGCTTTTATTGATGCAATGTCTTATAATTTGGCAATAAAATTTGCTTATCTTGTTCCAAACTAAATAGAAAAGCAAGCACATTAGTTTCGTTTCTATTATCAGCAGGCATTTCACCAACCAGAACTCAACAAAAGATCTTTATCTTCATATGGGGACTTAAACGAGGTACACCCAATTAAAAAGGTAATTATGGCCATAGATATTTTGCCTGGACAACTGAAACTTGTCTGACAGGCTATAAACAATTAGTTGAACAAATGAGAAGCATCATTGAATTTTCGCAAATTAATAAAACATGATACAGTGTGATGGAACATTTGTATCAAATTTACATGTCAGATAGGTATATAAATTGAACTAATAGTTGGTAAAGAGGTCAGACTCTGAAAGAGACGACCTTCCAAAAATAAGAGTATGCCATTATAGGTGGCATGCACACGGTATTCTTTAGTAAAAGGCGAAAGAATAGTTCGCTCTGTGCTTACCACATGGCTCCTTGGGTTCTGACCTGTTTCTGCTGCTAATTATATTTGCAGGTCCCCTCCATTGGTCTCGGTCTTTAGGCCATGTGGGATTCTTTTTTTTTTTTTAAGGAAGGTCCTTTAAATGCCAATGTGGCGTTCTTGTTTGAATTTAAATCCAAGCATTTCTGTTCCTAGTCTTCTATTCCTTCAATATTTCTAATATTTTATTAATCAAAATTTGGACAGTAAAGCAATTCTCGACTTTTCTAAAAGCCAGCAATCTAGAGTACTTAAAACCGACGAATTCTAAAAGCCACTACCACAAATTATGACTTCGGCTCTCCCAT
>CANYBF010537108.1:0-15264 GCA_948192965.1 Dalechampia spathulata | reverse complement strand
TTTGCATGTTGTGTTTAGTACATGTTTGATGTATTGTCATGTTTGTATGGATATTGTATTTGCTTGCACATTCATGTTGTGATTTTGATATTGCTATGTGATTTCATGTCATGTCATCTTGCACTCTTGTGTTTGTGTTTTGTTCTCTTGTTCTGTTTTACGTTGTTCCCGCAGAGCGTTGTTTTGCAGGGGCAAATCGGGGTTTTGACTTTGTAGATTGGAGCATGGGCCCGGGACTCAATCGAGGCCCAATTCGGTGGATTCCAGCAAGATGATTCTGGAGCGCTTCAAGTCTTCTTTTGTTGTTGTTTTTAATTCATTTTTGATCGGGTTGTATTAAATACCCGAATTGTTTTATTTCCTGCTTTATTTTCTGCTTTTATTTCTGCCTTTACTGCTTTCAAATCTGCTACATGTCTTCTGCTTCCCTATGCCATGAAACCGGACTTAAGCGAACTTCAACCTAATTGTGTGTGATTTGTGCTTTTATTAAAATCGGATAAAATGAAGATGATAATACGGAATATGAATAAAATCGAAATGCCGAACCCAACTCTGAAGAAATTCGGGTTGCTTTCCAACACAGGAAGGCTTAGGTTTACATTTTCCTGGTTTGTTTAGTTGCTCAATTGAGTTGACTAGATAAGCCGGGTGACGACTCCACGTTATTTTCTCAACATGATCTGTCTAGTTCCTGTAGTAACTCAGGGGTCAATACTCGCGAGAGCAAGCACCACGGCATCTCACGCCGAACAGCGTGCAGTGCTCCCACGTCCGGGATGCGCTACTCTCACAGTTTCCTTCTTCACACTCCCCCCATAAGACAAAACCACGTCTATGAATGCTGGTTTTATCTTGTTAAGTAAGCCCTGAAACATTGAGGCTCCTAAAGACTTAGTCATTAAGTCAGCCGCTTGATCTGTGGTTCTGACATACTTCGCTTTGATTAACCCTTCTTTCATGCTATTCCTAACCACATGGCAATCGATTTCGATATGCTTTGTTTGCTCGTGGAAGATCAGGTTTTCTCCTATGTAGATCGCGGCTTTATTATCACAGTAGAGTGAAACTGGGAGCTTTAATGGGATTTTGAGATCCCTAAACAGGTACGAAATCCATTTTATTTCACATACTACTTTTGCCATGCTTCTGTATTCTGCCTCTGCTGATGATTGACTTACTACTTTCTGCTTCTTCGTTTTCCAGGAGATCAAGGCACCGCTGAGAAAAATACAGAAACCAGACAGAGATCTCCTTGTGTTCTTGCAAGCGGCCCAGTCAGCGTCGCAGTATGCGATGAGACGTGTTGGTTGCTCCACGGGGTAGAACAGACCATGCTCTGGACAGCCTTTCAAATACCTTATTACGTGCAGAGCTGCTGTTAAGTGTCCTCTGCGTGGTGTCTGCATGTATTGGCTTAACTGTTGTGTTGCGTGGCTTATGTCTGGTCTGGTTAAGCCCAAATAAAACAGTTTTCCTACTAATCTCCTGTAACGATCTGGTTCTTCCAGTAAGGCGCTTTGGTCACTGTCTAGTCGATTTCCACTCTGAAGGGGAAAACTGGTGGTCTTGGAATCTGATAACCCTGTTTCTTTTATTAGATCCCTGATATACTTTTGCCGGTTTATAAACATTCCTGTTTCTGATCTCGATATCTCTAATCCCAGGAAATATCTTGCAGGTCCCAGGTCTTTTATGGTGAACTCTTGATGCAGGTGGTCCTTGACGGTCTGAATACACGGTAATGAGGACCCCGCAATGAGAATGTCATCAACATAGACTATTAAGATCAGGAAGTTTTCTCCGGCTCCAAAGGTAAAAAGGCATGTGTCTGTTTGTGATTGGACGAATCCGAATTTGATCAATTTTGCTGTAAGCTCCATGTTCCAAACTCGGCCTGCCTGTTTCAGTCCATACAAGCTTCTAATTAATTTGCATACCTGTCCATTTTTAGCTCTTAGGTAGCCCTCTGGCGGTGTCATGTACACCTCTTCTTCCAGATGCCCGTGCAGATAGGCGTTGTTGATGTCGAGCTGATGCACGTGCCATTGCCGAGAGGCTGCCAGAGCAAGGAGGATTCGCACTGTCACAAGCTTTGTGACTGGAGAAAAACATTCCTGGTAGTCTACACCTGGTATCTGACGGTATCCTTTCGCTACGAGCCGTGCTTTGTATTTTGATACTGTACCATCTGTGTTGTATTTGATCCTGTAAACCCACTTTGAATCAATTGGCCTTTTTCCTGCAGGTAGATGAGTTAGTTCCCAAGTTCTGTTCTCCTCTAAAGCTTGCAATTCGTTATACATGGCTTGTATCCATTTTTCATTTTTAATGGCTTCTTTATAACTTGCTGGTTCTTGTTCAGTTTGTACAGAAGCTACAAAGTGTTGATATTCCTGTGAAAATTTTGGTAGGTTTATGAATGGTGATGTTTCTGTTATAGCTACAAAATCACTTAACCAATCTGGTTTATGCCTTTCCCTTGAACTGCGCCTTAATGGGACTTCCTCCTGTCTGTCATCTGCATTTATATTTTCTTCATGTGCAGTTTCATTTTCTAATGTGTCATCTGATACTGTAGGTAAGGGTACTTGGTTTTCCTAGTCTGTGCTTTGGTTTTGGAAAGGGTAAATGTTTTCACAGAACTCTACGTCCCTAGAAATAATTACATGCTGATCCTTGAGGTTGTACAGTCTGTATCCTTTGTAACCTTCTGCCAATCCTAAGAATATGCATTTAGTGGACCTATCTGAGAATTTGGTCTTATTTGGGCTATTATTTAGTGCAAAACACAAACTCCCAAAAGCCTTGAATCTCTCGTACTCTGGTTTTTTTTGTGTTAATTTTTCGTATGGTGTTTCCCATTCTAGTACGACTGTAGGCAAAACATTGATTATTTGAGTAGCATACAATATGGACTCACTCCAAAATTTTAATGGCAAGTTTGACTCTTTCATAATGGCTCTGGCTACTTGTAACAGGTGCTTGTGTTTCCTTTCGACAACACCGTTTTGCTGTGGGGTATATGGACAACTGTGTTGGTGTTTGATCCCCTGTGTTTCAAAGAATTTTGTGACCTCTTGATTGACAAACTCGGTCCCATTATCGGATCTGATGATTTTGACATTTCTGGAATACTGGTTTTGGATTAAAACAATAAAATTTTTGATGATCTGACTGACATTTTATTTATCTCTCAGGATATGGGTCCAGGTGGCTCTGCTATGATCATCTACGATGGTTAGGAAGTAAGCAGCTCCTGTTATTGACCTGACATTATAGGGACCCCAAAGATCAACATGCAACATTTCCAGGGCAGTATTACTGTGAATCTGTTGTCTGTGAAATGGTTTTCTGCTTTGTTTTGAAAGATAGCAAATCTCACACTCATTTGGAAAACTATGATCTGAACAATTGATTTCCTTAATATGCATAAGTTTTTCTTTCGATACATGTCCCAATCTACTATGCCATAATATGGTATCACTCTTTTGCATAATCTTATTACATGATTCATTCTTTCTTCTGTCTAAGACATATAATCCATCTCGTAAGTGACCAGTAGCTATAACTTCATGGGTAGTAGGGTCCTGCAAAATGCATTTGTTAGAGAGAAAAGTGGCGTTGATGTTGTTTTGGCTTGTTAATTTGCTTATTGAAAGGAGGTTATGATGGAAGTTTGGCACATGTAGAACATCATGCAATGTAACATTGGGATACAATCTGGTTTGTCCTATATGTGATATTTCCTGTGTGTTTCCGTCAGGCATGTAAACTTTGTCTTTCATTTTTGTGTAGCTGATGAGGTTTTGGACATTGTTTGTAATATGTGATGTAGCTCCTGTGTCCACTATCCAATTTCCAGATAAATTAAAAGAAGGATTAAAACACGATAATGAATACTTACCTGCATAATCAACAGCCTTGTTGCATTCTCCAGTGCCCTGCTTTTGTATATACTTCTCCACTTCACGCTGTATAATGTTTTCAATGTTGACATCTGTTGAGTTGTTGCTTGTGTCGAGTGGACTGTCGAATGTCATGTTAGCCTTTTCTCTTTTCTTCTTGAGCTCCGTGTACCATTCAGGATAGCCATGTATTTTGAAGCAAATTTCCTTTGTGTGTCCGGTCATATTGCAATGGGTGCATTTGGTGTTTTCTCTGTCCCTTCGTTCAAATGATCTTCTTGTTTGAAATCTGGTTGCATTCCTCTGTCCTTGCTGCCTTGTAACGTTCAATGCATGAGTTGTTTGGTGCCCATTCTGAACCTCCCTTTGCTTTTCCACGCTTAGTACCATTGAGTAGGCCCTATTAACACTTGGTAGTGGTTCCATCAACAGGATTTGATTTTTAACATGGTCATATGCTTCATTCATACCCATAAGAAACTGTAGTAACTTATCACTGCTGTCATACTCCATTAGCTTGTTTCTGGTATCGCATTTGCAGGTGGGCATTGGCCTGAGCACATTTAGTTCTTCCCATAATCTTTTGAGTTTAGTAAAGTAGACTGCTACTGTCATTTCATTCTGCTGAAGGTTGCTGATTTCCCTTTTGATTTGGTACAGCATAGGTCCGTTACTCTCTCCATACCTTTCCCTTAAATCGTCCCAGAGTGCCTGTGCTGATGTAGCGTAAATAAAAGATTCTACCAAGTCCTTTGACAGTGAGTTGAGTAGCCATGAGATAACCATTGAATCGTTCCTCCTCCATCTCTCATATTCTTGCGTTTCCTCTGCAGGTACCTGATTCGATCCATCCATAAAACTAAGCTTATCCTTTGCTCGCAGGGCATGCAACATAGATCTGCTCCAGGCGATGTAGTTGGCTCCATTGAGGGATACACTGACGAGAACCTGTCCGGGTTGGTCCTGGCTAGTGGGATTGGTGTGGCTGGTGATTTGATTCAGAAGATCAACAGCTTCTGCCATGAATAAGAGCTGTATAGCTCTGATACCATGTAGAAACGGTATATAAAAAGGATGTTTATAAATTGTATTCTCGTTATGTATTTCATTAATTGCTTGTCTTTTTATACACAAAATGTACCCATACGTGGCATATCTGCTGTAACAAATTTACACTCCTAAACGTTGCCATTTTAGCCTTTCTAGAATAATCTAGCTTCCTCTATACGCTTCTCATCAGCTACCACATGCTTTCACGCCCTTCATTGATTGTTTTGTTTTCCCCGTAACCGCTTGATCTTCTCCTCCTCCTTCAGTCGTTTCATCCCTTTCGTCTCCCTTCGTTGTAACCGATTGATTGTCCCTTTCATCTGCCGTTTCCTTCTTCACAAATTTTCATTTAAATCAAAAGTAACAACTTTAAAATTTCAAATGATTTCATAAAATCCTGTGAAATTCATTTATACCAAATATATCTTTAAATTTTTGATATAATTTCATAATTTTAATTAAAATTAATTTCAAATGAAATTTCATTTAATTCAAAGACAACAACTTTGAAATCTCGTGGAATTCATTCATGCCAAACACATCCTAAAACTATGTCATTTAGGTCCCTATAATCTTCCTTATTTGTGATTGTCTTCCTTAATTATAACGGCTAGCTATTTTTGTCCTGGAATACTTTGGTGCTTCCATCGTTTCCTATCAAAGAGATGGAATTGCACGTTTGTTTGTTTCGGTTCATTCATGCTTTTTAGATGATGGAACTCGTGCAACTCTACACAACTGATGAATGGTTCCATTTTCCTACACAAACTCGACACTTTTCTAATTTAGATTTATTTCGTTTATTATCTAATCTGATTTAAGCCACATTTACTGCAAATTTTTATATATTATAAATTTAAATGAATATAATTGAATTTTTTTTAACTAGTTTACTATATATTAATCGTAAAATTAGCGCCCATCGATAAAAAAAAAAGTACATATTTTTATAATAATCACAATTTTGATAATTAATATAGCCCTCAGTGTGTTCGGGATGATGTAGCAACCTGAGATATAAGATGTACATAAAATGGTTTATCAATCAAAATTTTGATTAATTGATCGAATTAATTTGATCAATTAATCAAATTTTTATTTGTTTATTTTTTGATTTTTGGTATTTAAAATTTTTGATAATTGATTCAATTCAGTTAATTTAAAATGATTAATCAAATTAATCGAATCGATTGTATACCATTATATATATATTTTTAAAAATATTCTATTTTTTAAAAGCTATACTAATGTTACCAATTAAATACGTCTAAAGTTTGCTAATTGATCATTTTTGATAAATTTTTTATTTATAAAAGAATATAGTATAAATTTTTTAAATTTTATTAATCAATTAAAATTTTATATTTCTTGGTTGATTAAATGATTCAATTTCTCAATTAATTGATTAATTGAATGCCTACCAGTAATGACACACGTTCTTTAATAAATTTTATATTGTGAATTTTACATAAAAAACTTCATTGACAAAATTCTAATATTTCTTGTATCTTATAATTTCAAAAATATCTGATAATATGTATTATCATTACTTTTCTTCATGCCTAAGTTATCCTTTTCAACCTTGTTTTCATGCATTTTTATTGAATTATATAGCATACTATATATTGATTTGCACATTTCATATCACTTCATGCATTTCATTCATATATTGCATATTAGACTCAATTCTTACTTTTTCTTCATATGGTTATTCTATATAATCTAGGAGTTTATCTCATTAGTTTGATTTGCATGTTTCATATAGGTCTTTAGGGTTACCATTTTGCATTTGAATTTTAATTTTAGGATTAGAAAGTGAGTATGTCATGTTTTAGGTTTAGAAATTAGATTTCCTCTACGTCGTGCGAGTCTTACATGACTCGTGTAAGACCTTACAGGAGTCATGTAAGAACCGACCCCTTAATTTTCCATGATAAGTACTTTCTCCCCTTGGCCTAATTCTACACGAGTCATATGGAACCTTACACAACTCATGTAAGGTTCGGCCTCCCTTGTCTCCTCTCATTTTCATTTAGCTTGAGAGTTACATGACTCGTATAGCATTTACACAACTCGTGTGACCCATTGTAGATAATTTTTGCAGTAAAATATTAACCATAGGATCTTAGGAATGGATGGTTAGGATGATAGAGGGAGTTTTTGGAGAGAATTAGAATGTGGGGGTAGGTTAAGGGTAGGCATTTTGGCATATAGAGGAAAAAGATTAGGGTTTTGAAAGGAGAGAAAGAGGAGGCAAGGGTTATGGGAAATTGAATTCTTCTATTCACTTCTAAATCTTATTCTATAGCAGGTCTTCATCAAGGAATTGAGAAGAAACTCTCAAAATCTGGATTGGCCGAGAAGGAAGAGTTGAAGCCAAAAGTAACAACAAGATTCCAATTTCAAGTTCTTACTAGTTTCATTCTTTTTCTTCTTCTGCTATTTTGTTGAACAAATATTATGGTTGTATTTTCCTTATTTGTTATGTTGTTTACTTTATTCAATTGTTGGATATGACTTAATTTGGATTTTAGGGTTGGATGTTATGTGAATTCATTTTCTATTTAATTAGTAATTTAATTGATCTTTATGTTTTCAAGTTAAGTATCATGCTATTTACTCAGTTGTTGGATTGAGGCCTATTTTGACATATGAATAATATATAGTTCTTTTGATCACTTTGAAAGAAGGATTGATTTAACTGAATGAACTTAAGAACACCTGATTTTAACTGCCTAGATGTAGGAGTTAGTTGATTGGGAAGCTTAAGTGTGGTATTGAGCTAATCACTGAAATAAATTTAACAATCAGGAAAGTAGTATGCTAATTTATATTTAATAGGTAAACAATCTTTTGAAGGAAAGGTTTTTACATGTAAACACTACTTTGAGGACATAATTTGTATTTACTAATGAGTTATCTTAACCTGATTCATATTGCATTCATCCCTATTAATCAATGTAATATATGTAAATTATCCTTTTAGCATTACTACTTAATTAATGTAATATACCTTATATCATGATTTTTGACATTTAATGACCTAAATAATCAATGAAATTAATGTCTAGTACTTGATTACCATTAATCCTAAAGAACGATACCCTTATACTGCAGTTGCGACCTGTATTCTATACCAGGAGGTTGAAATGGAAGCCGACAAGCCACTCATGGACTATGTTCTACCTAACCCAGAGGGAGTTTAACTAAGCATTGCTAGACCATCAGTCAATAACAACAATTTGAACTAAAGCCTAACTTGATTCAGATGGTGCAGAATTCATCATTTCATGGATTTTCATCGAAAGATCTAAATAAGCATTTAATTACTTTCTTGGAGGTTTGTGATACCTTTAAGATCAATAGAGTGCTAGAGGAGGCCATTGGACCTAGGCTGTTTCCATTTTCATTAAAGGACAAGTTGTGGTTGCATTGGAAGTTGCTAAACACCTTTACCAATTGGACTCAGCTGGCTCAGGCATTTTTGACAAAGTACCTTCCACCAGCAAAGATGACCAAGCTACAAAATGAGATTTTGATTTTCTCTCAGCAGGAGAGTGAATTGCTGCATAAAGCTAATGAGAAATTCAAGGATTTTTAATGTCAGTGCTCATATCATGGAGTATCAAAGTGGATGTTGGTATAAATATACTACAATAGCCTTCACCCCAATATGAAGAGCATTGTAGATGCAGCAGTAGGGGGTCTTTCATAGGATGTACATTAGTAGACTCGATGGCACTGATTGAGGAGATGTCAGCTAATTCCTATCAGTGGAATAATGAGGTAGGTGGATCTAAGGAAGGAGCAGTGGTTCATAATATAGAGGTAATCATAATGTTGAATGCCAAATTAGACAATTTGGTGAGCAAGTTGGATAAGCTGGCCATGAATAGTATCATCACAAGTCAGATGCCGGGGTTGATTAGTTGTGAAGCCTATAGAGTATTTCATGCAGAGGATTGTTCCTTCATGAATTAAGGGTAGGAAATGAGAGACCAAGTTAACTTTGTTTGTCAATAGCATCAGAGGCAGGGTAATCAGAATCATTAAAGGAATCCATTCTCTTATTCTTATAATCCGAGATGAATGAATCATTCAAAATTTTCCTGGAGAGACTAGAGTTCTCAGAATCAATAGCAACAGTCAAGGCAACAACCTTACATGCTCCCTCCAATAAGATAGTCATTAATCTATCAGCCTAGAGCTAATCTGCAATTGTAACAACCACAGAAATCCAACCTTAAGGTGATGATGGAGATAATCCTACAAAACCAGAAGGCATAGGATGACAATATTAAAAACCTATCCTCTAGGCTAGAGCAATTAGCCACACATAATAAAATGCTGAAGAATTATTGCTAAATAATCTTCTTGAATAATATTTTATTAAATCAAACTTAAAATCATTTATGAATAATTCAATTAATTTTATGTATTAGTTGGTTCGATCTTGAATAAACTTGATTCATAAAAATGGTTCGATCTTGAATGAACTTGATTCATAAAAATGAACTAAGCTAAATTTCATCATATTTATAATTGAACCAATTAAAATAACTCTCAAACTAAGAATCAATCAAATTGAACATTTAAATTTTGATTTAACTTTAATTATGATCAATCAAAAATAAAATAAAAATAAAAAATTCTTGCTCAAACCAAATTATTTTTAATTTTAAGAGGAAAATGAGATATAAAATTTTAGAATAATTGCATCAACAATGATTCCATAAATTATGAATTAAACTGAACAAATAAAACAATTCCAATAAAACTCAACAATAGTTCCTCTTAAAACTTTCATCCAACAACCAATAACCAACAATATTCATATCAACCCATTTTATATAATTTTATATTCCATGTTTAGGTTAGTTTTATTACTATTTATAGCCTATATATGTAATGTTTACCTAATACTTGTTTGTTTCTAATTTTTAGGTATTGTAAGAACTTTTTTGTATTTTTATTTTATTTTCTTTATGATCCAATCAAAATAAGCATGTGCAAGGAGATAGCAAATGGTTTTGAAGGAGGGCACTGGCAGAGAGGAAACAAAAGAGAACAAGCAAGGAGATTGATTTAGAGAACAATGTAGTGCAATTACTTTATGAAATATCACTTTGAGAGGTGGCACATGTAACATCCTCATTTACACTACCATGATAAACGAGCACATAATCTATATTTACTTGATCATGCTCGATTAATTAGTGCATGAAATACATGAATGAGATATGATGCATGAATATTTTGACATGATGAATATGATATAAAGTGCTTTATGGATAGAGTAATTCCATATGATATGGAATTGATAGAGAAAATAATAAAAAGAAGGTGAAAAGATGTTTATAGAAGTATTTATGCACTAAAGATGTGATTTTGGTATGTTTTTATTAAATGCTTTAAAGGAAATTTCATGATGGAATTTATATGTGTGGCCTTAAAAATGGAGGCAACAATATACTCGACCCGAGTATAGTTCTACTTGAGTCAAGTAGGATGCTGGAAAAATAAGACCAATAGAGATAACAGTATACTCGAGTCGAGTATAGTTCTACTCGAGTCGAGTATAGTTCTACTCGAGTCGAGTATAATACTAGAAAAGAAAAACAAGACCATAGAGGCAGCAACACACTCAAGTTGAGTAAGGCAATAACATACTCAACCCGAGTATGGATGGTACTCAGGTCGAGTATAACTCTAGAATTAAATTGAAAGTGGTAGCAAAATAGGAAGCAATGTACTCAACTTGAGTGTGATGATACTCAGGTTAAGTATAACTTTGAAAATGAATTGAAAGTGGTAGTAAAATACACAAAGTGATGCTTTATCATGTTTAACATGTTATTATTTGATAAGTATGGTTTAAAGCATGTAAATATAAATTAAAGTAAAGTTAAAAACAATGGTATGTTCAATTATAAGCTAGGATATAAATGGTATTTCATGGAAAATGAAGGTTATAATTGGAAATTATATTATATATGACTTATGTCCATGTTATGTTGATGAGTAGTAAGTGAATTCCTTATGTAAGTATGATATAAAACAATGATGCAATAATAGTTATAAAGGAGAGGAAATAAAATGGTGTAAGGAAGTAATATGGATTTTCTAAATGTCATGATATGATTGGACCCTTCTTAACATAAGTCCAAAAAAATTAAGCCTTATCTTATTTAAAGAGGAAGCTAGCCATTTTTCATTCCTTATTCCATTAGGAATATATGGCTTCTTCTTCTTCCCTTTTCTTGTATTCTAACATAAATAAAAATAGCAATCCAAGGTGAGATCACATGGAAATTAAGTTTTTATGCTTCCATTGAGTTCTCTGTGCTTTATGAATGAATCCTTCTTCTTCTTTTATGTTTTATTATTTATTTGATGAGGAATTAAATTACTGTAGGATTATGTTAATTGCATGTAAATGGAAGAATTGAAGTGTATAATGAAAGATAAGTAAGCTAAGTGATGAGTTTGATGTTATTTTACAATCAAATAGAATTTCTATTTTGATGGGTTTGATTTATGTAAATCCCTAACTTGTAACCCTTAAATCAATCACTGTAATTACTATTTAAAGTATGATTTATGGTGTTTCTAAGGTTTGATATGCTTAAAGGTTGATGGGAAAGGTGATTATATTTGATAATAGCTTGAATTTAAAGTTACTGTCTATTTTGGGAATATTATAGGTTTTGTTATTTTAAGGGGAATAAATGTGTAGCCCTTGATTTTGTATGAAAATAGGATTGAATATGATATTGAGAGCAAGAAAATGAAGTTTGGTTGCATGTAAAATGAAATTATAATATGAAAATGTTAAGGTGTTTACAAAAGGGGGTAGTATAGATGCATGTTATATGTAACTTATTTTTAATGGAATTCAAGTGCATGATTGCTAGTCATTTGGGGTCTAAAATTATGTTTAACATGAATATGAATGAGTACTTTTAATATGGTAAGATTTCAAGGTAGGTTGGTTGTTAAATAAGAAGGTATGATTATAAGCACATAAAGGTAGCATATAGGATATTAATGTGTCTTATGTAAACATTGTATATTATGTAAGTTATAGATATTTATTTGCAAAACTAATTATATTGATCAAATTTATGACTTAAGAGAACATCTTCATGCATTAAAAGTGGACAAATGAATAAGTTATGATGAAGGTAAAAATTGTGTAAGTTAGTGGTATGTTAAGAATGTGTATTTTAGTGTATTATGCAAAAATGTAACTTTGCATTGACTGTTTGCATGCAAAATGATATGTTAACTTTAATGTAAATTTATGTTCTATTTTTTAGGAGTGTATGATATGGAAATATGTAAAGTTATGCAAGTGAATAATTGATTACAAGTCCATTTAAGTGAAATATGTTAATATATATAAAAGTTGGATTTTATGGGCAGAATTTAAAGGTATACAACAAATCAACTTTTGACTACCTTAATGATGTTCAAAAATTACATATGATAGCTCATATTAAAGCTTATTGAGACTAGTTTCTAATGCTATAACTTATGCTTAATTTTAATGTCATTTGGTTATACGAAATTGGGATGCCATGTACAGAGGTATAGAAATGGAAATAAAAAATTTATGGTTTTGACATATGAACTTGCATACTTTAATTGTACATGGTTTGATACCTTATTTTCAAGAATTAATACTTGAATATGTATATAAGATGGAGGTCTAATTATAAGTACTATGCATGGTTAATGAATTATTTTATAAGACCACCAAGAAGGTATGAACATAATGAATGAAACATGAATAATTTATGAAGGAAAATGACTAAATGAATAGTACACCTTGCTAAATGAATAGTAACATGCATAATGGATCAAAATATTTGCCTTACATGTTTTTATGTCTAAGTATGACTAATATGGGTACTTAAACATGAACGTATGAGTGAGTTAAGGCATATATGAGGTTAATAATGTATATTGTTATCAAAGGAGACCAATGGTACTTACATTCATCCATGTAAGCAGTATTGACCTATATAAGCATAATATGGAATGAAATGCATGAATATACATATGATCTCTACATGTTACATGATTCATTCTTTGAAATCAAAGTATGATATCTTAATATGGCTAAATGCTTTAATGGTGTTATAGATTTTATTCTTAAATACTTGAATGATAATGTTGCCACAGACGTCATTAAACGGGATAAAGGTAGCATTTTTTTATTATGGATACAATAGAATCGCAAAAATAGGTTTATGCTAGTTATTAGCTGATTCCTTATTAGTGGATCAACGGGTAAGTTTATAACTTACCTTAATATTAACATGTAGTTACATGTTGTATATGATATTTTTACTACACTATGAACATGAATGATCAATGTTAAATCAAAGGCGAATGCCAAAGAGTATAGTTTACACTGTATTATATCATGATATATTTAATAAGGTCAATAGTTAAAGTATCATGTTTATAGAAATTTTATCTAATGATATATGATATGACAACCTTTTAAATGAGGTTAATATAAGAATTATCATAGAGACAGAGATATTGTATGATGTTTATGCTCTTTCTTTAAAAAAGACTGTAAGATATGAAATATGTGTAATGACTTACGATGAAAGGTTGATACAATACCATAATGTTATATAGTTATAAGATAACAATGTGCGAGTTACCATAACTATAGTTTATAATTATGTTAAATGTGGTATTTTATCTATGATATGCTATGATTTTATAGTGAATAGTTAATAGTGATTTATAATTGATAGATTATAATATAACGACCCATTAATCAGGGTCAATGAGCAATGTTTTAATGTATTTGCGTTATGAAATGATCATTATACTTAATATTACTGAATGTATGAAATAATTATGTAAGATATTTTATCGTGATGCTTACATATTTTCATCATAGCATTATAGAATAACTTATACATATCATGTCATGAATCATCTATACACATATTCATATTCATGGCATGACATGGAGGAATAAGGAAGGAGGAAAATGAGTGAATATGAGACAATGATCAATAAAAGCTTACTATGTCAAAAAGATGATGGATTCCCTCGGTGGAATCATACAGTTATAATGCCCTGCTACGGGAGATGAGTATCGATATATACAAAAAAGAAAAATGGGTTCACCAAACCATACAGTTGTAATGCCCTCCTTCAACAGATGAGTACTGGTACATAGAGGGACTCAGTATGAATTAAGATTGTGCACAATCATACATAAATGAAAGGAAATGAAAGGAAATGTTATAGAAAAATTAGAGGGAGAATGCATAGCATGATTACATTCACATAGTCATGCATTATTCCTCAGTATAATGAAATGAAAGACAATGTTATTGTAGGTGCACTACAAGTGTACATATATCGATGTTTACAGAGACATGATGGCTTATATACAATATTTTACATAAAGGAAGTCATAGATGACTATTTATAGTATTTATGTTCATATTACAATCATAGAGCTAATATCAGAATGCTGAACATGGTCGCATTCTCATAGAGATAATAAATTGAAATGATACAGAAAAATAAAAGGGAAATGCATAACAAAATGACATTCATGATACATACAGCATTGCATTGCTGCATAATGATACATATACATTTATAAACAGATGTTTATAGTGCTAATGCACAGGGCATAGTTATGCCATAGAGGAAATGATATACAATTACTCGAGCTTATGATCAAGAGCAGCAATGATCATGCTGATAAAATGATGTTATATGATTACAACATTCTAATATTGATGATATAATGATATAATATTACAGAGAATTTAGTTACAGATGTATGAGCCTATGCTCATAAATAGCATTTATATGCTGAAGAATTATAGTGATATACAGTCAACTAATGATTTATAATGATCTGCATAATAATTTGTATTCCTTATTATTTTATGACTTATTTATGGCAAGAATACATAACAAAGATAAAGTATGATATTTCATAATGATTATACGATATGACTATATTATGGGAATATTTTACAGTAATGATAATAATGGATATTAGTTTATGTAAATTAATATAGTATACATGTTACAAAGCTTGCGTTCCTTACAGGTATATTGTCACACCCTCATTTTGGACCGGCTTGATCTGGATCGATTTAGGAATGCCTTTGGGTCAATTTGGGTTAGCTTCAGGCCAATCCAAGTTGATTTAGGGCTTTCTAGGCCGTTCCAGGGTGCCTTTTGGACATGTGCATATGTTTTTGGTGCGTGTGCATATGTTTTTTGGCCTTAGCTTATGTTTTAGGGCCTA
>CANYBF010537061.1:0-18113 GCA_948192965.1 Dalechampia spathulata | reverse complement strand
CACTTGTAATTTTTTTTGTAACAAGTATAGAGATATGCTAACCAAGATGAAGGCTAAAGGAAAGTGACCTATTTTTTGTAGTGAGATGACTTGGGCTGTCTTGATGGAATACTGGAGATAGCTTAACACATAATTGTAGAGCACTAAAGCCACTAGCAACCGACGTAGTGGTAGAGATGGTCGAGCTGTTTCCACTCATACTTGTGGCTAGAAGACTATGGCTGGACATAAGAGAGATTTGGTAAAATATGTTTCATAATGTTTTTTAAAATTATGAATATTCTTCATATTTGTTTCTTACCATTTAATGTATTCACTTTTGTAGATGGAGCAAAATGATGGCAGGGAGCCGACCCCTCATGAGCTTTTTGTGTATACACATACACAAAATCATGATCGGGTCAACTTTGTGGATGAGAGGTCACGTCAAATTAATATGAGCATGTAGTAAAAATGACATTTGTATTGTAATGTTATTATACAAGAGAATGACATTATGTTTATGTTTCTATATTTTATTAGGATCGTGTTGCTAGGTTACGAGAGATGGCCATGCAGTCAAATAACACGGTAGATGACTCTCAGATTTATTTAGAGGCTGTAGGTGGAGCCTCAAAGGGTCGAGTCTATGGTATTGGTTCTCAGGCTAGTAGTTATTACAGTAGTTCATCAGTTAACACCACTGCATGTGAACCATCGGAAGGTTATAGCCAGCAACATATAATTGACGTGATAAGACAAGAAATTCGAGATACTGTGCGTGTTGCCTTTGATGCTGCGATTGAGGCACAAATACCAAATATAACTGATCGAGTTATGCATTAGATGCAGAGCTCCCAGCTAGCCACCGCACAACCAGACCATTCTACACTAGTTGATGATGCTAACATAGCGGTGGATGTATCTGATACCATTGTACTTGTAGTTCATACTGAGCCTACTCTAGTAGATGATTGTGAGGCTGATGACACTACTCTTATACCATAGGAGTACATTTCTACTTTTTATTATTATTGACTTTCTTATTTAAGTAATATGTAAATGATGTTATAATTTCTATGAATACTGGTTACTTTATTTAACTTTATTTTATTTTTTTCACTTTTAATTTATGATTCATCATATGAATATTTGGTAAAATATTATAGACTTGGGGGTGAAGAATGTGAATGATATTATTAATTATAGAAGTCTTATTTTACAGGTGTGAAATTTTGTGAAATTTTGGAAATATTGAAAATATAAATGGAAAGTGGTAAAATTGTTACGAACTTTGTTACGGAATTTGCTACGGAACAGTCTGTAGCAATATTACTATAGAATTTGCTATGGAATAGTCCGTAGCAATATTGTTACAGAATTTACTATGGAACAGTCCATAGCAATATTGCTATGGATTTCGTTACGGAACAGTCCGTAGCAATATTGCTATGGATTTCGCTATGGAACTTTTTTTGTCGCTAAATCCGAAGCTATATCTGTCGCTAATTTTAGCGTCAAATGATATTGCTACGGATAAAAATCCATCGCTATTTCCATTGCTAAATTATTTAGCTACGGATCTGTACGATTTCATTACGGATTTAGTCCGTAGCAATTCTGTTTTTTTTTTGTAGTGAAAGAATTAATCAATAAGTTTACCATAGAGCATTTACCTTTAGACAAAACATTTGCTTGCTTACTAATCTTATATAAAAAGTTAATGGTAATTAAGCATAAACTATTTATACATATAACCATTAATGTCCATTTATAATATATTAATGTATCATATCCTTTTGTCCATTTATAAATAAAAAATGATAACTCTAATCAAACATATAATTCAACATTGGTATAGCAAACTAATATGTCTATTAAGTGTTTATGTCCCTTTATATGTGTAAGCAGTATATTCAAACTCAACAGAAACCTACTTTTAGATAAATTATCTAATTATGAGTAATTGATAGTTAAATCATAAACTAGGAATATTATCAACATATATGAAACCTTATAAGTATGTTTGTATACCTTTCAATTCTATATTTATAGAGTTGAAATGAATAAGTACAAACATATTTTCATATTACTATTACTTATCGGTGAAACAAGGGTGACAATTCTCCTATCTTCTTTGCCTATTACACATGTATCTTTTGACATTTAAATCAAATGACTTACATGAACATTTTAATCCTTAGCATAATTTAATAAATATTAGATTCATTTAATACCAATATGCTTATAAATAAACTGAATGGTTATGGTCTTTCATAATAATATTGAATTTAAACATTAACTATTGTATACTGATATTTTATATATAAAACCCTTTTTCTTTATATATATATACATATACATATAATGAACTTTCCTTTCATTTGGTAATGTCACATGTATATATATATAAATAATTTGTTTTCCTTTTTTTCAACAAAGCATTTGTAAACACATACATCTTTTAAGCCTATATACTTAGGTACATAATTGCATTTGTATTCATGTTCCCATGTTTTAAGTCAACTCTTCTTTTAATAATGACCATCACATGAGCAAGGTATTCAAATTAATATTTCAATATGTTGCACACATGTATATATATTAAATTCTTTCCAACATTATGCACTAACTTTCATGTCTTATGTCACTCTGTTTATATAAATACTTCCATTGCCTGTGCCTTACTTAATTTTTCATACCCACATTCACCGTATCCTTGTGTACTTGCATTTTATGCATGTATTAGAGTGAGTGAATGAATGATTAATGCATGAAATGCTTTAATGTGCAATGATCTAAGGATGCTTAATATGAGACATATGTCATTGAATGTTATACACATACCATACATGTTTGATTATGTTGACCATGACATGGAATTTTGTAGAAATTAAATTAAATTAAGGAATTAGAATTCAATTTTATTAAGTAAGTTAATTAGATGTTCTCATGTGTCACTTTCTTATTGGCTCCTTCTTTGAAATTATTAAAAAATAAATAATTAATCAATATAAATGGAATTAAGGAGGAAAAAGGGGGATTTTCACTCCAACACCAAGAACATTTTGACTCCTTCTTTCTCTCATTCTCTTTTTGATTCTTACTTAAAGAAAATAATAGTTTTAAGGTAATTTTTTTATGTAGATTTCATTTCCATGTTATTTTAAGCTAGTTTTCATCCCATGCATACTTCTTTATTCTTAATCCTAACTTTTATGGTTGTATGAAAACTTATGTTATTCATCCAAGATGAGGAATTTGAAGAAAATGAATGAAAAATGATGGATTTGATGAGAAACATGCAATTTTGGTGCAACCAGATATGTATGTTGATATTGGTTGTGTATTTGGCGAAAACCCTAAATTGTATAATGTGTATATGATTCTTAAGTTGCTTTACTATGTGTATGTGATGTGTTTGAAGTGATTAAATTTTGTTGAGAATATGAATTAGTGAAGGGAAATGGAAGCAGTGAAGTGATTATGAATGGTTATGTTTGCTACCTTATTTTGGAAGATTGGCTTCCTTATAGTTTAAGGGGTAAACATATGTTATGGCTTGATTTTTATTGATGACATGTTTGAATAATGAAATGGGATGTTGATTGTGTGATTTAAATGCAAATAGAAATGAGTTTTGATATGAATTAATGCTTGAAATGTGGAATGGAATGAAGAAAGGGTGATAAGTTTACTTGCTGCCCAAAAATGATTATTTCAGTTTTAGTGTCTATAAATTGGTAGAAGTGTGTAATTCATGTGAATGTATAGAAATAAGATGGAATATGGTGTTATAATGAAGAAAATAGGATTTAGTTACATAGGATATGAAATTGTGTTAGGAAATGTAAAACCGAATTTGGTCTTGGATATAATTTTTGACCTTGTGGCAAATTCACTTTTAAAGGCATTAATGTTATAAAAAATTTTGTGTAATATACCAAATTAAAGATTATTGAGTCTAGTTTCCAATGTTATAATGTAATATTAATTCCAATTTCAGTTGGTCTATCAAAAGTGGGACACCATACATGGGGTACATGAATGGCAACATGAAATGTTAGTTTTGGCAAGCATATTTTGCATACCATAATTTCTTATGTTTTTGTACCTTGTTTACATGGAATATTACTTTGATTTGCATATTAAAGGATGACCTTAAAGTGAATGATAATTATGGTTCATGACTTGACCCATAGAGGAAACCTTAAGGAACAATTACCAAATGAATAGTGTAACATACCGAATGAATAGTAATATGGCTTGTAAGTTTCGACCACTTAAGGAATGCATGCTCCAAGCTTCCAAACTTCAAGCTAGAACCCCTTAGACCTTATTACTCATTCTTATACACATGTAAACATATTTAGAGGCATAAAAGGACATTAATGTCATATGTTTGAATTATGTTGATATATGATCTATATATGTCGAACTGATTAAATTATATGTTGTACATATTACTATACCTATGTATGACTACTTTAGGTACCTGTGCATGAATGCATGAATGAGTTAAGGTATAAATAAGACTAATAACTTGTAATGATATCAAAAGGGTGACTAACGATACTTAAAAATCCACTTTATGCATGGATTAATGATTATAAACCTATAGTTGGCTGAAATGATTGTATGATCACTAAATGTGAAGTGTGGTATGATGTGAGATGAATATATGCTTATATGTTCCTAATGAATCAAAGTGAATTCATGCTTACATGTTATGAATGAATGTGAATGCTTAAAGGTAATAAGTACATGAATGATGTGAATGGCTTTACTAAATGAACTTGAAATAGGAAATGCCACAGGTACAGCCGAGGAAACCCATATTTCTCCCCGAGCTCATGATAAGGGTAAAGCTAATTTAGGTTTGTGCCTTTCACTTCATGACCTTATTTAAGGTCTTGAAATGACTTTTTTATATCTAAATGCTTATGGTATCAATGTAATAAGTTTATATGACCAATGTTACCATTTAATCAACATTGCACATGATCATTCACATATTATGTCATGAATCATACAAGTATAATGACATACTCATGACATATCATAAAGAGGTTATATGATGGAAAAAGGAAAGGAAAGAGATTTTTACAGAGCTATATGCTATGAAAATGTTTAGGTTATAAAGATGATGGATTCCTTCAAGGAATCATATAGTTTTGTTCCTTTATAGAACCACAGAGTAATGATGGGTTCATCGAACCATATAATAATGATATGTTCATATGAGAACTCGTACTGGTACATATAAGACCTAGTACAAATTATGCATAATCATGGAATGTTGAACATGGTCGCATTCTTACAAATGTTACAAAAAAAATGAGAGGGAGGATGCAAAGCATGATTGTATTCTCATAAACATACATTGTCATGTACAACGCATGGAAGTACATATATGGTTAATGATATTTGCACCATACTTGTTCTATTATAGAGATGTATATATAATGATAATATTATATATATTATTGTTACAAGAAAGCTTACAGTGATTCCTATATGGTATTTATTTCTATCTTTACATTGTATATGACTTTTTACAGATAAAGTACAATGCTAGATGTTATAACATGATACTGTTATGATGATCAATGGATGTTTATATTGAAATGACCTTATTATGATGATCATGTCATTTACATGTTTTATAGCACCATTGAGTTTTATACTCAGCATTTGCCATTTAATGAGTGCAGGATTGAGACCTTTTACATTATGTAGCTAATTATATTAATCATCATGGCAATAGTACTTTAATTATGAACCTTTAATGTGTGGGTTCACGATACCACTGTATTTTGTTAAATCAAACATATAGATGATATATGATGGATGATTGTATTCTCATGTATGATTGATCTATATTGTATTCATATATTGTTATGCATGTACACTGTTATGAAATGGTAGTATACATGTTAACAGATAGCAAAGGAACTCAAGTACCTTCACAACGATGAATCTATAGATGTTATATTGCAAAAAATGTTTATTCATCCCTTATATGATAATTGGTGATTTCCTTACTTAAGGAATTATTAAGTATTCTACGGGAGCATGTTATGCTGGTATATAGGTGTGACATAATTACATGTGAAAACTTATTGTTCGTCACCTTATAAATTCACCATTTACAATGGAATTGGTTATTACAATTTGTTTTCCTTAATATTAATTAACTACAACTTTAATCTTCCCTTATCATCAATATATTTAGGATAAGAAATTCCATTCCTGCTTTATATTAAAAACATTTAATTAATCATATATTAGTATATGCTTATAATTTATAACTACGCATTTATTAACTCACATGTAACCAATTCATACATTTATACATATAGGTTTAGTCATCACTTCATAATTTTCATTGACTCTCTTACCAATTAACACAAGGTAAAGCTCATACAAATTCACTCCCCTGTTTGATCATGATTTCTAAAGGCAAATAAACATTTCTTTTTTTTATTATCCAATCGTGCCATTCATTTTATTATGTCCTTTTTATCAAAATATTAAAGCCTTTTTACTTATTTATCCTCGACTAGATAACCCATACATTTAACTAAACCAAGAAACCTTAATATAGTCCTTATGTAGTAATTATCATCCATTATACACATAGTAAAACTTACAAGCATAAACATGTACAAACATATTTATAGACGTGTAAATACTCTAGTTAATATCTACATATATTTTTTACCTCTATATACCTTTCTAAACTACCTGCACACTCTTTGAGATACATACAACTCATGCACCCCTCATATGATTTTCACATACATATAGGTGCATGCTAGGAAACATGGATCATCGGTAATTTCCTAAATCCCATTTGATCATTAATCCAAACATAGGGTAATTGCATAATTACTTATAGTTGGCTAGCTCTTAATTTCATTCATTTATTGCATATGTAAAACCATGTATAAGTCACTTATATTCTTATTCACCTTAGTTTAGCTACATGGCATCAACTTCTTTTAAATATGTCACACCTCGACCCCGAGTGGTGATAACATGATCCCGTAATGTACCTATTAATTCCCCGTCTCAGGAAATTAATAATTACACTATAAGGGATTTTGAAAACAAACGCTCTTATTATCAACAAATTTAAAACGTATTGAACTACTTTAAATAAAACTATAACACATATACTTCAATTTCCAATCTGCTATTCACAAGCTTAACACCTATATCTCATAAAACCAAACCACTCTTAAACATCATATTAATACAAACCTTTAAAGTATTTATTATAATTATAAAATCTTACAACACATTTATTTTACTACTAAAAGATAATGAAAGGAAATTTGCACAAATATACTGCTAAAGGAGTCCATCAAGTAGTCCAGGTTCTCTACCAAAATCCAGCTAAAACTTGAACTAGCTGATGATGACTCTAATCTTGGTGCTCATCCGCTGCACTTGTGCCTACGTTCATCAAATGATAAATACTGAGAATAATCTCAGTGGTGCTAATAAAATGATAATAACCAATGCAACTAATAATTATCATTAACAATAAACCATTCCAATACAAAACAGATACATTCAATACTCATCAACATATCGTGCCTGCAATCTCATCATATAGCCATCACAGCTCCATAACAACTGTTATAAGAAATCAAATACACTTTCAACCCATTTATGTACTATAACTCAACCATGAATTCTCATCATGTTATGTATATGCCTTTAAGAATGCAATAATGCTTTGCACTCTCCCTCAGATTTTTCTCTATATTAATCTCTGATACCTTTGGAATTGTATTGGTACTTCTCATACTCTTAGGAACATCTCATTCCTTTATTATATACATAAATATCGGTACTTCTCGTTCCCGTAGGAACATCTCATTCCTTTGATATATCGGTACTTCTCGTACCCTATTTCATTCCATCCTTATTTCTCCCTGTCACCATGACATGCTATATTTATGAAATGATCAAATGCACTTGTCATTATGCATTGATATGCTTCATGTCACAATATGGATATTAGTCTCAGCAACATGTCATCACACATTCATGAAACATTCCTTCCAAAAACCAATTAATGGTCAAGGAAAAATAACATAAACATTTCAATATTGATTTCAAGGTAAGTCATAACTTACCCGTCGATTCATTAAACAAGAATCAGCTAATGTATAGCACAAACACACTAGCACAAACCTCTTGCACCTCTCCCTACTAGTGGTCAGAATATTACCAGCATAATAAGCCAAACATTTATACTCTCTCTCATATTCAGCCATTGATAAACTACCCTATTTCAAACCCAAAAATTCTTGCAAATTTTGATCTGTATAAGCACTTGGAATATACTTTTATCAAAATTCTCTCTGAAAATCTGTCCAAGACAAGACAAGAGGCTCAACTAAGCTCTGTGGAATTATTTTCCACCATTCATAAGCATCATGTTGTATTAAGGAAATGACATACTCCATTTTTATTGTATCCAAGCAATTCATTTATCGAAGAATCCTTTGAGTACATTCTAACCACATCTTAGCAACGTATGGATCTGTAGTTCCTGAAAAATCTATAGCCCATTATGCTCGTAATTTCTTAAAATCCCTCTTATATTCTTCTCTCTGAGGACCTAAAGCTGGAGCTGGCTTAACCTGATCTGTTTATCCTTGCAAAGTATGAAGAAACTATATAACTTGTGTTATAATTAGATCTACTCTGGTAACTACCAATTGTTCATTTTGAGGTACTCTCTCAGGTTGTTCCCTCTGCTCAAATTGTTCTGCTGCACCCTTGGCCTGACTACCAACTTCCAAAACACCATCCTGGGTATTAAAATTACCCTCGCCTTCTTCCCCAACAATCATAACTCTATCAGACATGGTGAATATTTTGTAACTGTATATAAAACAAAATAAAACATCTGTCAGTAGCTAGGACTATCAAGACTCCTATTTATGCAACTTTTCCTTTTTGGTAGTAAAAATAATTTTTAAATGAGCTAAACCATAGCTCTAATACCATAGAATAGTTAATAATCCCCTAAGCAAGGAAATCATTAAATATTCCACAAAGGATCCATAACTTTTTTTTTAATAGTTAAAAAGTCCAATATACAAAATGCATTCTCATCATATTATCAAACTATCATTCATTAGATGTACTCTGCACATATCATTAAACATTATATCATAGTATTAATATTACACACCACAAAGCTATATTACATAAATGTTACTTCCATTAAGGTTAACTCAAAAAGTTACAGAAATACAAATATACAATGGAGTACGTTACATTAGTCCCAAACTTTTTTAAGAAGAAGATTCTTCAAAATGGCAACCTTCTTTGACTGAGGATCGATTAGCCTAGGTTCTCGATTAAAGGTCCTGGTCTTGTGTTTATCAAATGACAAACACTGAGTATAAAACTCAGTGGTGCTATAAAATGAGTGAAACATATAATTCATATCATAAAAGATCAAACTAATAATCTAATGGTTAGCAACATAACTGTGTTATATCATGTCATTTTACATCAATTACTAGCTATTATAAGCCATACATAGTGAATACTGCATAAAGATGGAAATCAATATCATAAATGAATATATTGTAATTTTTTCTAAATCAAGTATTAATCTGTGCTTTATCACTCTATATACATCTATATATAAGCATAATTGTAGTGCCTTTATCATTCCATTCTCTATACTTTTATGCTAAATGAATGATCATGTATGTCTATGATATGAGAATGCAATCATGCTTTGCATTCTCCCTCTAATTTGCCTGTAACATTTCATTTCATTTCTGTATGATTATACAATCTAGTACTGGGTCCATTTCTCTATGTATCAATACTGTAACATTCTTTGGTTCCTATAGGAACATAATATTTCTCTATGGTTGATAATAAGAACCTATACTGTATGATTCCATTTAGGGAATTGATAATAACTGTATGATATAGTACTTTTTCATTGATAATTTCTCTATATATCTCTTTCTTTTTCCCTTATATCATCGAGATGATATGTCATGGATGTCTTTATGTATGGATGTTTTCTTGACATGATGCATAAATGATGCATTAATGACCATACAATACCATTTATAATATAAGCTCTTTACTTTGCTCTCACAAGCAATCATATGGGAACATCATTTGAATACCCTATACGGGTTCATAATAGAAACAACATAAACATTTAAACATAAGAACCTCATTTGAAGACCTTGGGTAAGGTCATGAAGTGGAAAGCATAAACCTGCAATGGACTTTCCCTTATCCAAATTCCTTGATGGTACTTGTAAATCCTCACCCTATAACATTACAAAGTATCCATACTTAATAAAAGAAACAATTTATATGAAGATTTCAGCATATATCAAGTCATAGGTAAAGCACCATCCTTATTAACCATTTTACCATAAAATCTCATCCTTACATTTCATATGACCTCTTATTCAAGTATCTAACTTGTTGATAAGATAAAGCATCATTTTGTATAATTGTTACCACTTAAAATTCATTTTCCTAGCATCTAACTTGACTCGAGTTGAACCATACTTGACTCAAGTTTGCTACTGCCTATATGAGTCAGGTTTCCAGCATTCAACTCAACTCGAGTTGAACCATACTCGACTCGAGTTTGCTGTTGCCTATATGAGTTAGGTTTCCAACATCTACCTTTACTTGAGTTGAACCATACTTGACTCGAGTCAGTTGCTGCCACCATTTTGTTTAAGCACCCAAATACCTTCAATGTTTCCCTAAGCTTCCTAGCTCATAATCATAACCAAATCATCTTCAAATCACCTCTAAAACTTACTAAACATCAATTTAACATAAGTTTAAGTCCAATCATCCATCAAAAATAATTCATCATTTACAACACATCACTAGCTTGCACCTTCCATAATAACCAAGAATCCAATTCAACTTCTTTATAACCATTCACTACCCAAAGTTCAAACTCAATTTCACATAATTAAAATTTCAAATCTCCATACAAACTACCATGATTGATCATTTAAATTAACCACAAGAAAACACTTAAGAAAAGAAATATATATAAAGTAAAGAAGAAGAAGAATAAAATCTTGAATTCTTGCTTCCTCTTACCCGAATTTCAAAGCCTTAAAGATTTAGTTTTGTAAGAACAAAGAAAGGGAAAGAAGAAGAAAACATGAGTAGAACATATAGAACACCAAAAGAGCATCAAAACTGAAATCTATGAATGATTTACCTTGAAAGAGTGCTTTGTTCTTTTAAATGAAGTTGAAAAGAAGAAGAAAAGGAAGAAGTGGTTTGTTAGAAGGGAAAAAGATAAGGGAAACATTTTATGCTTATTTTTAAAACAATATTATTCAATTTTTAACCTAAATAAAAGAAGGTCCATACATAAGATGCTATTTGTCAAGCTATAATTAATTACTTAACAAATTTTGTTTCCTTCTTCTTGAATTCTCATTTTTAAATCCTTTCTATATCATAAAACTGATATAGACATAATAAAATAAATATACATCTTAATAATATAGACATAAGTGATTCATAACATTATTTCCAATAATAACCTTATCTCTTCATAAAATTCCATTTATATCCTCATTTACCATTTATTTTACCACTACTTCTAACTTTACTTTAATTTATATTTATACACTTTAACCCATACCTTATCACATAATGACATGTTAACATACAAGACATCACCTAACATACATTAATTTCATTATAAAACTTCATTCAAAGCATTCAATAAAACATATTTGATTCACTTCTTTATTGAATTTTCACTTTAATACTCATCTTTTCGCTTTGTTTTCATTCCTGTCTATAAACATTCCAAACCATATGCAACTTCCTTGCTCTATAAGACATTTCCTTTATATTTATCACATCAAAGTATTTATACATCTTATATCATTTATATATTTCATGCATAAATTAATCTTTAATTGTAATGCATGCATAAAATGCAAACACATAGGGATGCTATATGTGTGGATGTAATAAAATATGTTCCATTAAACTCATAAACTGATATTTATTTGTTATGGTACTAAATTTATCATGCAATATATAAGCAAATTTCATAAATTCATTTCCTTTACCTAGCATTCTTTTTGAATGAGCCTGTTTCTTCATCATCTTGCTTTTCTTTTCTATGATTTGCATTTGGGTTTCATAAGATCACTTTCCTTTGATACAAGGTTTTTAGGTAGAAGTATAGAGATATTTTATCCTATACTCTAATCTATACCTAATCTCATAGTTTATAGCGCCTTCTTCTCTTTTTATTATTCACATATTTTTTATTCTTCCATCTCCCTCTCCTATAGGATAAAAGAACCAGATAATGTTGTTTGAAAATCTATTTCTTAAAATAATGCAAAACTAAAACTATTTTCCAAACTAATGTCCTTTGTCTTTTATGCACTTTTTCCTTTAAAAATAAAGTATCTTCTTTTTACCTTTTTATTGTTAGAAGAAGAATTTAACCAATTAGGTCCAAAATAAAAAATTTTCACTTTTAAATTAATTTTGTTTTGATAAAATAAAAACTAGGAATTCAATAATTCTTAAGAATAGTAATTTCAATACTATTTGAATTAAAATTTATGAAAACAAACTTTAATGGGTGGATACATTAAGAGTGTAAATTTTGATAACTCAATAGGGTTAACATCATTTGAAAATGTTCAAAGTGAAGTAAACCAACTATTAGAAAAATTCCATTCACTAGGAACATTAGAAGATTCACTGGAGTAAAGAACTGCTTTGGTAAGCGAGGTAGGAAAATTGGTAAATTAAAGACTTGATGTAATTGATTGTGAAAGGTCTTTAAAAGCTTCAAAAGGACTATTAACTGAAAAAGACATTTTGAAGCTTAAAAAAGAGAAAATGGCTCCTTTCATCTCAGATCCTGTAGCTAAGGCAACCAATACGGATAACAGTAATTTAGCTTAAGATCTTAGAAAGTCATTGAGAATGGTATATGAAGCTCCATTACACATAGATGATAAAACATTCAATGAACTTCTATCTACGAAGAAAACTATGTACAAGCCTAATTATCCCTATAAGATAAAGGAAGAATTTATGCTTAGGGATAACCATTTTAGGCTTGTAATTAGTCCAACAGCTTTTCTTAACCTTGATTATGAAAAGCATGCATTAGAAAGAATTAATGAATGGATCATAATGATTAGATTCATAATTAAGTTAGGATCATACACCCTAGCAGGTGCTTGTGATTTATGTAGAACCATAATGGTTGGCAATGCTCAAAAGTATTGGAATCATTGATAGCTCATACTTCTATCAAAGATGAAATTGAGAAAGAAGTAAAAACTGATGGTGTGCTAGCTATAGTAATAGATGCTTTGAAAAGAGAATTTTATGGTTTCTCCTTACCAATAGAGTCATTAGAAAAAGAACAATCTTTAATGGATTTAATAAAGCTATAAATATATGACATGTACTTCTTTGATAATTTTGCTTGTGAATTTCAAAAGTATTACTACAATCTTAAGTTAGCTTCTTAAAATTATAAGTCATAACTATTTTTTGCTAAATTTCCTAAACCATGGCCAAAAGTAGCAAAAATAGGTTTTTAGTTAATGATAAATAAAGGCAAGGTTATAGATGGTTAAGGTGAATGAATCCAAGCAGTCAGATATGTAATGAGGAAGGCATGCACTAAACTCCAAGTAAGGCAAGATGAGAAGTGTCTTCCTTATTTAAATAAGAGTTGTTATTCTTAGGTTGAATATGTTCTTGGTAGATGTAGATGTTCTTTAGAATCAGAAAAAAGACCTAGAACAAGATATTTTTTAAGAAAAAATTCAAGGGATATAAAAAAAGAAGAATATCAAGAAGACATAGAGAGGTTAAGAAAAGCTCTAATAAACGTTCTAGGTTTATCAAGAGTAAGACCAATCTTAAGAACAAAGAAAGAATAGAAGCCTTTACGGAAAAGCATGGAAGAGAGCCTAAGTGTCTTAAAGGAAAACTTTTAAGCAATATTTCTTGTTAATGGATGTGTGGTGCAAAGAATCAAAAAGCTGATACTTTCCCCCATAAAAATAAAAGAAAAGAAAAAATTTGAAGAATTTTCTTTGAAGATAAGAGTCTAGTTTATGAACTAATAGATGAAGAAAACTCATTTGATGTAGACTCTAAAATAGATTTAATCTATGAGGTGGTTTCTAAACATAAAACTAATAATGATGAATCTAATTTATGGACAACACAAATATTCATGATGACCTCAGAAGAAGCTATCATAGATGAAAAGCTAATCCGATTAAATAATGCTCTAGTACATGAAAAATCCTTTCAGTACGAGGATCCATCTAAAAGCTGTTTGGAATGGAAACTGCCTAAAGTAAAGATAAATTTTATTTATAGTAGGTCTAGATTTAACTTTAAATTCATTATAGATATCTCTTAAAGTGAGTCAACGACTTAGGTTTCTAGCATAAAGTTAAAAAGGTTGGATATCCCCCTTATTAATTTGGTTCCAAAGCCATCCAAACTATCTCATGGCTTTAAGTGATAGAATGTTGGGAAACTCTCTAACTTTATGGATAAAGTTGAATAAGATGAACAAAATGAGCTCCCAGGCTAAATACTTGGCGTATCACTTTAGGATTATCTTCAGATTAATTAATTCAACTAATCTTAGAGAGAGGAATATTTCTAAGGTTATAGAATTGTTTGAGGAAGGTTTAGACAACTACAAATAGTTCCATAGGAAAGAAATCAATCTCATAGAACTTAGTTAGCCAAAAGGTTAGGTTCTAACCAAACCTGCTGAATCTTCTAGATCGATAGGGTCTTCTTAGATTTCATAAAAGGGTAAGAATATTATCGTTAGCTTAAAAGAACCTATGAGAAGTCTAAGAATCTCTTATCCTTAACCTAAAAGGTCATTTTGAAGAAGTATGACTTCAAGATATGACTTTAGGAGTCTCTCCAATGATCCACCTCCTAGAAGGTCAATTGACATAACTAGGAGAGCAATGTCTGACATGTCTTTGATAGAAAGTCATGAAGAACCATTAGTTAGAAGACCTAGACAACATCTAGAAGAAATTCATTAAATATAAGAAGAGGATGGTTAATCATTTGATAACAGGAAAATCATAGGATATAAAGAAATCAGTATTCATATATTTGCAGAAGATGATGATTATCAGGACAATATTAAGGCAATGAGACAAATGCTTATTATTCCTAAGGCTATTAGGGAAATACAAAGAATCTCTCAACAACATTCTATTCCTTTTAAGGAAGTTTGGAAACTGATACCTCCAATTCAAGTAGCATCCCAAAAAGACTTTAACCTTGAAGAATCAAATCTTAGTACATGCATTGAGGTAACATTTAAATTTTTAGGTTATTATGATTATTCTTTAGATGTGTTGATTGACACAAGAGCAACAATCAGTAATGCTAGGCCTAATGCATTACCTGATGAATGATGGAATTAATTTGCAGAATCAATACACTAAGGATGGTAAGTGGAGAAGTAAATTTAGTTACTCATTATGCAAGTAAGGTACTAGTCATAATAGGTGGTGTCCAATTCATTATTGATAAAATCTTAGCTTTCCTTGAATTAGATGCTGATATAATCTTAGGAAATGCTTTCTTAAAAGGACAATGAGAAAATATCCCTTTATGTAAAATGAAAGTTTCATTTCTCTTGTAGGTGTCAGGATCATAACCTTGGTAAAACCTAAACTTAAACTCAAGTTTTGTTTTTACCTAGTTAAAATGTCTGAAATGTGTGAATCTATTCCTTATGAACTAGCATTTAGAGTGCGAGCACAACATGGTGAGTCTTGGCTAGATCATTTATTTAGATCAAAAGATGATTTAAATAGTACCAATTGGTATGAATAGTTATGTCTTAGAACATAAGGTACAATAGAAAACCTAGTGAACGGAGCATGCAATTAATAAGAGCAAAATAGGATAAGTGCCTAGTTAACCTTACTTACAACTTTAGTGATGATCCATTAACATTATGGGTTCTAAATGGTATTAAGGCTACATTAGAATTGAAAGATCTTAACACTATCATTCGAGTCAACAACATAACCTACTTTGAAGAAAAGATAGAAAAATTTAACAAACAAATCCCTAAATTGCACGAAAAAGGTTTAATTAAGGATATCATAAGCCTACATTATAGTCCAGCCTTTATGGTCATGAACCATACAAAATAGGTGCAAGGAAAAGCTTGAATGGTGATAGACTATCATTAAGTAAACAATGCAATCAAGGATGATGGCTACAAGATTCCTATAGCAGGAGACATCATAGACAAGTTAAGTCTTAAACAACCTTCCATTTTTTCTAAGTTTGATTTGAAAAGTGGTTATTGGTAAGTTAATATGGAAGAAGATTTCTATAGCATTGACATCATTCAATACTCCTAAAGGAATATTTGAATAGTTGGTTATGCCATTAGGTTTGAAGAATGCCTTTGGCATTTTCCGACATAAAATGGATAATGCTTTTAAAGCAATAAAGAAATTTTGTATCATTTATATAGACAATGTGTTAGTTTGTAACAATAATGAAACTAAGCATAAATGTCATTTAGAATAAGTGATTGATATCTTTGAAAGGGAAGGTATGATTCTATCTGAAACTGAGCATATGTGTCACCACCCATCTTTTAACCTACATCCATCAAATGACGAACCCTGAGTATATAACTCAGTGGTACTTTAACATATAACATAGGAAATATAATAATAATTATATCATGTAACATATCAGTTCTTGTATTCATTTCATCATAAATATAACATCATGAAAATACTTTTTCTTAACATCTCTACATGAACATCATATATATTCATTTCATAAATAGACAGATCATTATTCAGTCTAATCAAAACATTATCAAGTTTATCTCCATAAAACATGTTACTCATTTCTTTAATTTCATTAGCCTTTTCATTTAATTCTATAAAAATAGCCTTGATTCGATATCGTTTACCATATACTACTACCCTTTCATTTCATTACTTATAAAAATATACATATCATTTAGACATTATAATTTCCATTTTACTATATTGATAATTCAATTACTTGAAATATCATATTCTTATGTCATTAGCATTTTCTAATGCTAAAAATCATATAACTTTATTTCATCATAATTTTATAGCAATATACATTGTTAACATATAACTAACCAACATCATCACTTTCATAAACATTTTAAACTATAATAAAATTTTTGTAAATTTCCTAATTGCCACCTTTCACTTTATCACATATCTCTCTTTCTACAATTAACATAAATAACATAAATGAAAATAGCATATTCCATCATACATTACCATAAATCATTATTCAATACAATACCCATATAACCACGATTATGGTGCAATTCTCATTCATTTCCATGTGCATTCTTACAATGGAGTATAAATGCCAAACATTGCATATAGATCATCATATAAAATTGAATTGTGTCATGAAATATATATATATATATCAATATGTCATGCACTTCCTTTTATTTTTCATATCATTTGCTTAATCATATCATCCATTAAACTTTCATAATGCATGAATGAGAAATGATGTCTTGTGAGAATGCATTCATGTTATGTATTCTCCCTCTTATTTTTCTGTATCATTCATTTCATTTCATATGCACGCTTGGCACTAGGTCTTACATTTCATTTCATATCATTTCTATGGTTCATCATACTGGAACCCATTTCACGTTCATTTCATTGATTTCATGTCACTTTCCTTTCCATTCATTTCCCATAGGAATTCATTCCATAATACCCAAGTACCCTTTTCATTTATCATTGCATTTCATTCATTCATTTTCCTCCTTCCTTATTTCTCCATATCATGTCATGTATATGAATATGTCAATCAATGTTTCATGATATGATATGGATGCTTTATGCCATGATGCCAAATAAACATATGCAAGCATCATGATATCATGCAATTCATACATCATTCATTTCATGTAGCATGATTTCCATAAGACATTCATTTCACATTACATCCTTTCAAGTAGCATACATTTCACATAGCATCAAATGCATATAGATTTCATTTCATAT
>CANYBF010537019.1:0-13036 GCA_948192965.1 Dalechampia spathulata | reverse complement strand
TTATATAAGTCCTCGATCATTAAATGATCAAAGGAATGAAAGTTGGGTAATGCAATAGCATTATAATAAGTTAATTTAATTATGCATTTTATGTTTATCATGAACATAAGCATATATCATAACATGACATAGCATGACATGGTGACATAAGGAGAAAATAATTATGATGTAATACAAGACAAGGTTAAATGATCATGCTGGGCAATATGATATGAATTCCTACGGGAATAAAAGAATATTTTATCATGAGATAAATGAAATAGATTGAATTTAAATGAGCTCATATGTTTTAAAATAAAATATAGAATCATGGAAGGCCCAGTAAATGCGCATTAATGAAAATGATAAATGAGGATTAAGAGGGAGAATGCATAGCATAAATGCATTCTCATTAATGCATTATTCATAATTCATGTTATATGACAACTATGATCGAAAATAACGCAATTGTACTTAAATAATAATTTTGTTTGAAAAATGATCATTTTCGTGCTAAGTACTATATATTTCTATGACATGTTATGAAGATTAAATAATTTTGTTATTTGACATGTTAGACATGATAATTTCTTGACATCATCAATTTATGACATGTAAATGTTTTATGTTTTTAACTAGCACCACTGAGTTTATTCTCAACGTTTGTCATTTGATAAACGTAGGATCAAGCAAGGTTGCAGAAACGGAACCTAAGTAAAGTGGCTGGACATATCAACATTCAGTTGGTAAATGCTTAAAGTATTTTTTACGGACTTCTATCGTTATAAATTATCATACAACTTTTTAAATAAAGAACTTTGGCAGTCAAATAAATTAATTTGACAAAAATTAAATAAATGTAAAATGATGAATGTGTGTATATTATATTTACGCTGTGTAATTTAAAATCAGAAACAATTGAATAATTATAAGTGTATTTTATGGTGTAGTAAAAAAAAATTTATGGAATGTTTGAGATCCTTTGTAGAATAATTATTAATTTTCTCGATTAGAAAATTAATGGTAATTCTACGGGAGCATGTTATGCAGCTGGAAGACGTGACACATAATTAAATATGATACTACTGTTTTGATTAATTGATTGAGAAATAATTTAAAAGAAGGTTTTATGTTATTAAAAGGTTTAAAAAGTACAGTTTCAAAGATATGATGATTAATTTAGAAAATAAATTTTAACAGTTGATGCAATTATGAATAATAACATGACTACTTATATAATGCTATGATGTGATAAATGAATGATATTGATATGTGATTGATTAGTACAATGGTATATAATTATAAGAATGATTAATGATGCAATAGAATATATTAATAAAAGATGAACATTACATTATGATTAGGTAATTCTGTGGATAATCTTCATGTACCAATAAAGGAATTAAACAAAGGGAAGGACATCCTAGGTTTGTGTTAGTTTAATTGGAAGCTCTAGATCATTTAATGGTCAAAGGGGTGATGGTATGATAATGTACTAACATTACATAATTAATTATGTTATGATATTAATTATTCATTAATCATGTCATATACATAATGCATTAAACATGAACATGACACAACATAACATGGAGAAATAAGGAAGGAGGAAAATCAACAAATATAAAAACATGTTAAATGAGATATACCAGGAATATGATATATTTCCTATGGGAATTAAATAAAAAGGAAAATGATATAGAAAGCAACAAAATAAAAGAGAAAGATAATGAATGAGAAATGGATTCCGATTTATTGAACCATAAGCAAGTTATGATATGAAAGACCCGGTACATGCACATATAAATGAAATGGCCAAATGTTTAAAGTACAGATATGAGGGAGAATGCATAACATAAATGCATTCTCATAAAAGTACATTGTTCATAAAAAAAATGATGATAATGAAAGAAATGGTATTAAGTTATACAACTATGAGTACATCTTATTATTACTTACGGTAAATATACATACCATGACATTCATGTTTACTATTAAATTGATATGTTAATGATAATATTCAAATTGATGATAATGATATAAACATGATGTTAATATGTTATGTTATAATGATAATGCTTATATTAAATAATGATGTGTAATGCTTGGTGATATTGACATTTAAATAAAAATTAAATGATTGATTAAGTTAATAATTTTAAAATGTACTAAGGTGAGTTTGATTTGAACATGACTATGATGATATAGTAAATATGTATGATATATTAACATAGATGGAATAAAATTCATGAATAGTGCTAAAAATGAATATTAATGATAATGGTATATAATTAATGACATCATGATATTATGTTTGAAATATTTAATGATGTTTTGGGAATTCATTTATATGATGATTATTTGCCATTATTAAAATTATGGGATTATATGTGGAACTAAATGGGACATATTGATATGTGATTTTTGTGATATTTGATATTTATGTTATACTAGCACTACTGAGTTTTATACTCAGCGTTTATCATTTGATGAACATAGGAACAAGCAAAGCCGGAGAGTAGAATCGTTAACAACGTCAACAATTGGATAAATAATAAATTTATTTAGTAATTGGTGTGGTTTTCATCAGACTTCAATTCTATAACAATCATGCAACTAATAAATAAATACTCTAGCATTAATTAAAATATGGTTGGCAGTATTTTAAATAATTGAACATATTATAATGTTGGTGCCGGTTTATGACAAACTTTAATCATCTGAAACATTAACGTGTGAATGTTAATATTTAAAATAAGGAGATGAGAGTATGTTAAAACCTGGGAATGTTTAAATGATTTGAATTTAGTAATTTGTTTGATTATTATATATATTTAAAATAATAATAATTTTCCGTACTTAATCTTAAATGTTAAAGATCCCTTATAGGATGATTATTAGTTTTCTTGAATAGAGAATTAGTAATCATGCTACGGGAGCATGTTACGCAGTGGAAAGACGTGACAGTAATGAAGGTTAAAGTTTTTAAGATAAACTAATATTGATTACATGGTACAAATAATGAGCCTATATTAGAATTAAAGATAAAATTTTTGGTTTCAAGTATGAAAACCAAAGGTTATAGGTTAAGATGGAAAGATATGATATCACTCTTGGGTTTATAAAAATTATTTTAAATATTGTTGTTATATTTCATATAGTGATATCTTTTCTTTTGCTAGTAGTTGGATTAAAGTACGGGGGCACAATGTTTCTGGTAGTATTAGTATTGCAAAGTGATAGGCCTTAATGTTATGAAGTATATGGTAGAAAATGTTTTTATGAATTAAATGATAAAGAATGTATTTGTTAATTAGATAGTGGGAAAAGTTGTAATAAATTGAATGGTATGTAAGATTTTTAAAATAGATGGTAGCCATTCTATATATGACCATTACTATAGTTTTTGTAACTAAAATATATGGTTATGTTATTGATTAGCTTATGGTTGTAATTGAAAATAAAAATTAATGGTAGTTCTGCTTTGAGTTGTATGATTAAATTTTTTTAAGTATTAATTATCAAATTAGATTATGAATGATTTGAAAAAATTATGAAGACATATAATGAAAGTTTTAAAACAAAAATGTCATAAAAAAAGAGGAATTAGAAGAACATTACAAATACTTTATTTATAGTTTAAGAATTGCTTTATTAATAATAAGCATAAATATCATCATGTTTATAGCTTAAGCGTCACTATAATTTTGCATAAACTTAAGCAATACACAAGATTACATGAAAATAACCTTTTTCTCAACTAGTTTACATTGATTAAAACATGCACAAAATGATCTAAATCATAAGTTCTTAGAGCTATAAAATAATCTAAGTTAAAAGCTCTTAAATATTATTAAAACTGTCTTCTATATCTAACCACCATATATAATAATTTTCCATCATTCAAATGATGAAAGTTGGTTACATAATTCTTTGTTAAATACTAAAACTTAATGCTTATAGAATATAAAGGGGAAAATGGTATCAAAAGTAATTCATTTGTAAAATTAGGAGAAAACAATTAAAAAGTTATAAGGAATTACCCTTGGATCATTAGATTTTCTCAAGTAACCTTATTTATTATGGTCAAATAGCTTATATGTGTTATACCTAATAATTGATAATCTTTTTCTCATACTTGATTGAGGAGCCTTATCTTGTCTTATTTAAGCCTCTTGGTAGCCTCCTTAACTTAGGTGAGAAGATTATTTCATTTAGATAATACAAAATCAACTTTGAATAATGGATGAATGACATCATTATACGCTTTCTAGTAGAATAGTGAAGTAATTATTAATAAAATCTTTAATGTTATCTTGTTTGTAATCAATACATAAACATACATGATAATAAATTCCACCAACTTCCTACCATTTAGAGCTACAAATTTTCCATTTTAATTTGATTACACATATAACTTTTCCTTCACTTCAAACTCATTTTTCCTCCATAAAAGTAAAGTATACTTCTTGCTTTCCAAAATGATTGCATTCATTTTCCTTTTATCCATAAGTGTTAATTTCCCTTTCCATGGTATTACACTTTTCATATCTCTTATGCAATCTTACTATACATTTATGCATGATGGTATCAATAAGAGTGACAATCATCATACCTTTAACCTTAAGCACCTAACTGTTAAATGATTATCATGTTATTAATTATGTTCTACTATTTGCCAACACCATATGCTTAAGGGTATTTACAAAATTTACTTATAAGATTCTTTTCCATCATCTTTACTCTTTAACTCTTTCATAACCTTCTAAAACTCAAAAGAGCTTCTAGCTCTAACTACCATTCAAAAGTATTTCCTTACCCCTGTTAAAATTATTATTCTAAATGTGGGCTAAATATGTAAATGTAAAATATATATGGTGGTCAAAATGAATAGTCAATTTTTTAATTGTGGTCTAATTTTGAATTATTGACTATTAAGGTGTTAAATAGGTTGTAGGATTAAAGTGTAGAGACCCTTTTACAATTTCTATTTTGTTAAAAGACCAAAATAGAAATTGGCCTATCCTAACAGGTTTATATAAGGTTGTGGTCTCCAAGGAAACAAAAATAGAAAGATCATTACGTTCCTTTGAGTAATGCTTCCGCTAAAATTCTGTTCTGTTTTCCTTGGAAGGCAACGAACCTACATTTGTCGTCTTCAATCTCAGCATACCATGATGCAAGGTACGCTATCGATACATAATTGAATCCGGTCACTTGATATCTAGTAATTTTGCATGATCTAGGTTTTACGAGATTTATGGTTTATAATTTAACACTGCTTCCTCAACGTCTTAATGAAAGGTTATGACAAGGAAAAAGAATATAGAAGAGAAGATTAGCAATCAATTCATACAAGATTAGTCTCGTCTTCTCTCTATCCCTCAAAACCCTAATTCTATCCTATGAATGAATGAATGATGGAACCCCCCCACTCCCTACATTCTAATCCTCTATAAAACCCTTCCAAAAACTATCCATTCCCCAGATTAATACTCCCCTTCCAATTTCATGATCCTACGATCAGTAAAATAGTGTCCTAAATGAGTCACACGAGTCATGTAAACATTACACTACTTGTGTGAAGCTCGAATTGATTGAAAGTAACAATACATGAGGAAATCGAGTTCCACATGAGTTGTGTGGAACCTCACATGAGTCGTGTAAGATTCAGCCAAGGAGGGAATGCACAAATCAAAATTACATCAAGAGCCGGTTGATACACGAGTCTTGTAGAATCTTACACGATTTGTGTGAGATTCATTATTCACATAAGGATTTATTTTTGAATGTAGAGTGTAACTAACTCGATTAGTGTTCCAAATCACACGACCTAAAAACTAAAGACTAAAGTTCTAATGTATGAAAATGAGTATAATAACTTATATAAAGCATATAAACTAAAATAAGTATAACAACTTATAAACTAATGTAGAATGACTATATGATTTCTATGTGAAAGTTAGAATGATATGTGAATCATGCTAAAATATGAAGAAAATGTAAGGAATTATGTTAATAATGCAAGATATGAGTATTAAATATGAAATGATATGAAATGCATGAATATTATATAATATGCTAAAATTTAAAAGGAAAAATATGAAAATAATGCTTGAAATGACATTATAATAAGGAAAAAATATAAATTAAAATTATCATTATCATTAAATTAACTTAAACATTAAACATGTATTAATATAAAATTAAATATCGGAATGTAAGATATTAATTTAACTTGCATCAACCGGATTTAGATAATTACATTAATTATTTCAAAATAAAAAAATCTAAATTATTCTTTAAAATAAATAATTAAAATCTAATTAATTAAATTTTAACAATTTATTTGTAATAAATAATCTAAATTTTTGAAATATGACTTACCAAGTCTGTTAGAGGATCCCCACGTAAAATTATTTGCGTTAAAGAATGTCATTGAAAGTGATCAAACAACGTCCATGGATTTAATGCAAGGATTACGTGTCAACACACCAATGCATCATCATAACTAATAAAAACACTATCAAAGATTTCACTCTAGTAAAGCATAGAAACATAGCCAAAATCCAGCGGCCAATAGAACAGAAACACCATTATGGCTTGAACTAGAAGGTGTCGTCGGCCCATCAGCAACCGCTGAATACCAGCCGTCCGATGTCACGACTTTCGGAGAGTCGGATGCTTGCTGGGATGTTACTTCCACTGGTAGTTTGAGTCCCTGCTTACAGCTCTCCAAGTTGCTACTCACGAAGTACCGAATCCCTTCCTCTTCCAGCAAGATGCTACCCAGACCGTCCCTTAAAATCTTGATTGGATTGCTCAAATCGCACGAGTCGTACTCCTCGCTGGTATTGAGTTCAGCTATTGTACCATGTGATGCCGAGTATGCAAACCCTGCTCCAAATCGATGAATCCATGACAAACACGTGACTAAAGTACGATATTCGATTTCTCGAAGCAACCAACAGCATGATTCGATCTTTTCAAGGATAAGCAGACAAAAGTCCAAAAACACCAATTTTAAATATCTACTAGAAAAAATCATTTCAAATCAAAATTATTCATTTTATTTTATTATTAACATTAAATATTCTTTAAAAATAATTAATAAAATATTATATAGTAGATTATGTTTAAATATTATAAATGAGCACTCAAAATAAAACAGATGAACATTTTATGAAGTAAAAGAAAACAAATTATTATTTTTATTACTTGGTTTCTTCCATTAACAAATTATTGTAATCATGCATCATTATTCATCTTTTGACTTTATCTCACCATTCTTTCTGACATCTTTATTAATAAACAACATAAATTATGATATTATAATTCTATATATATATATATTAATTAATAGTAATATGACGTTATAATTACATAATAATCATAAATAAATTTATCACTATCACTAATATATTGTAAAATCAATTAATAGAATTAACAGTAGTCCCCCCCTATCTAGTGTAAAAGTCAGTTTCACATTTTCCAATTAATAAGATAATAAAAGAATAAGGATTCCCATAAATGATTCATATAATATTTAATATTTTCATGAAGTTTTATTATCTTTCGTCTTTGCAGAAATAAATATTCAGAGGCTGAAGGAATATTTCTCCAAAAATTAATATCTCCATATCTCTTGCCTTTAAAGTTTTATATTTAATTTAAACATCTATTATAAATATTTCCAGTTTAAATCATTTCATGAAAACGCTCATCATTAATGTCTAATGGCTAACAATATCAAAATCCAAATCCAAAACCGAAAAGTATTATCATCAATAATTTTCGTAACAAAGCTAAGAAAAAACTAGTGGTTGCTGCAATCAGTTTTAGGAGAAATGAAAGCGGTAGAAACATGCATCTTCTTGAAAGAGAAAGCAGGGGAAAACTTACAAAGTTTGTCTCCGACCCGGAAAGTTTTGCCGGAGGACCAAGAAACCAGATCAGTAGAAGGATCCCAACCACGATCCTCTCCAACCACATGATTCACTTGATCAGCTCCAGCGTTCTCTAAGCTTGCTGAAACTATGACCATGGCTACCGCAACCACCACCCATGATTTAATCTTTTTCTCCATTGAAACCAGCTTCAGGCTCCTTTCGAGCAGTTGCTTCCCCTAAAGATATATAGGAAGTAGGGACGCAATCTGTTGGGCCGATGCCTTTTATTTTAGGACCATTTGTTCGTGACGTTTGGTATCAACAACCAGTCCTCCAAATGCACCAGGTACCACCAAGCCTAACAGTCCGGTTACTTTTCCTTATTTCACCGGAGAGTTTTGTTCGTACAGCTGGCCTTTTGTTCCGGCGTTTCTAAATCAATGCCTAGTCACTTTACCACTCTCCTTAGATACTACCTATCCTTTTCTCTTTTTTTTACCACTCTCCTTAGATACCACGTATCCTTTCTGTTTTTTTTTTTTTGTCTTTTTTTTCTTTTCTCTTCCTTTGCTTTACCTCATGTGTTATGATATATAATCCTCATTATTATAAAATTTAAATAAATATAAAAATATTTGTATAATATATTTATTATTAATTAATTAATTATTCATTAATTAATATATTATTAAATATATAAAAATTTTTATGTTTTTATGTTAGCGTAAAAAGTAATGCAATTAATATCAAATAATTAATAAATAAATTTTGGAAGAAGGATAAACTTTTTTCCTTTTCTTCTTTCTAGTATGGAGTATGGTTCATAAGGATTTTAATATGTTAAGTATTAGAGGATAAATTGATCAATTATTTATAAAGTTAGTTTTCTTAGAAATGAAGTATGAAAAGTGTAAAATTATAAAACGAAAGCAAATAAGAAAAAAAAATGCAAAGGCAAGTAAAAGTAATTAAAGTAGATATTAAATTCAATTATGATAAAAATGAGGCAATTGAAGTTTAGATTATAAGAAATCAAAGTCAGTTTAGATTAATCCAATATATTTATCAAGCATGAATAAATTAAAATTGCATCCTTCTGGATAATAATTAAAATCATTTAAGATAGATTTAAACTCGTTCCCACATATATTTAGATCATAACCTTAAACCATTTAATACTCAATTAATTAATCACCATCCTTAACAAATTAATTAAATTATCACTTCAAATTAGTTAAATATTTTCCTAAAGTCATCAATCAATTATAAATATGAACATTAATAATAAGATTGACCAACACTCATTGACAATATTCAATTATTAAGATTAAGATAAAAGGATAAAAGAATAAACTAGATTAATAAAATAACATTATGCCCAAATCCAAATCTCTAACAATAATCACCTCAACCCATGAAAATCTATTCACAAGTCATAAGTTCTAAAATAACAAAAAAAAAAAGATAAAATAGAAGAGTTTTATAACCATTGAAGATAAAATAAAGAAAATAAAATCTCTAATTGCTTCTTGGAGTTTCTTGATCTTCTTTTTCTTCCAATCTTCAAGATTCAAATGCTCCAATGCTCAACTCACTAAAATAAATAAAAACAATCAAAGATCTATAAGAAAACTAGGTAATTCTAGAAAAATGGTGATTGATTCCAATCTCAAACAAACTAAAGTATAAAAAGGATTTTAGCTAATTTTTAATCTTATTGAAAAACATAGAATTTTCCATAAAAGGTAAGTGTTTCCTCTCTCCAAGCTCTCCCTCTAAAGATAAGAACAGAAAATAAATATACCCTCCATTCATTACCTTTTTCACATGAATTTTTAAAAGAAAATTAAAAAGAAATAGGAAAGATACTATCAGAATTTCCTTAATTAAGTTTTAACTTGATGAATTCTTTAAAATACTTCCAAAATTTTCAAGTAGCTTCAAAAAAAAAAATTTTTATATTATTGAAATAATTTTAGAAAATATTCAAAAGATTTTTACTTTTTAGAAAATATAATTAATTAAAAAAATATTAAAAAATAATTCTTAAGTAAACAATATTTAGTTAAAACAAATTTGAAATTTAAAACTTAATTGCTTAAGGAAACAATTTTAGAATTTTAATTAAAACCTTGAACTAGATATCCAAAATAACCAAAAATATATATATATATATAATATTCATCTTCTATAAGTCAAGGAGCTGGAGGATGCTTGGCTTTCCAATGCGGAGAAAATATTTATTTTTTGTATCCCAATAAAAAATTATACTATAAATTTTATTATTTTGAAAAGTTGTTGATGCAACTTGTTTCACAACTCTTTTGTACAATAATAATAACTTTTTATAATCAAAAATTATAAGTTATCCATGCAAAAATTTTATTAAGATTTTTAAAATTAATAAAAAATGGAAGATTTTGATTTTTTCAAAAATAAAAAATAACATTTATCATTGAACAAAAATTTAAGTGCAAATATAATGAATTTATGATCAGTAGAGTTACAAATGAGTCTAGTAGGATCAAGTTTTTGTTAACTTGAGATAAATGCATTAAGTAATAGTTCTAATTTTATCAAGCTTAAATAAGTTCGATTAAATTTTAACAAAATTAATAAATATCAATTATATAATAAATAATTTGCTCTTTTATTTTAAGAAAATAAAAGATTATTTATGCTCAAAATCATAATATCATACTTTTATATTAGTGATTAAAATTCAATGCATAGCTTTTATTTATGCATCCATTGATATATAAATTGTATAACTAAAATCAAATTATCTTTACTTAAATCATTGAGGAAGGCATGGGTCAATTCATGTCTATACTAGTATGATATTTTCTTGATTGAACTTGATTGATTTGATATTCTATAATTCCAAACAAAGGCTAAAAGATAATTCTATAATATTCAACACTCAATATTCTATAATTTTGTTAATTTTGGATATTATTATCAATTTGGGAACCACCCAAAACAATTTTTAATATTAAAGTATAATTTTGAATTAATATTTTAAATCCTGGTTATAATATGAAAAATAAAGATGATAAGGATTTAATATTAGAAAAGCATGGGATAGGATACATGTATTCGTTATAATATTAACAGCCATGCATCAATCTATAGAATCGGGAGTCTCAAGTAATTGTCAAAAAAATTATATTTTTTTAAAGGATTGTTCTTTAAAATAATAGATTTTTAAAATATTTAATAAAAATTTGACATAAAATTTTGAAAAATTTAATATAAATTTGAAGTATGATATAATAAAAATGTTTTTCAAAAAAAATAAATCAGTTATTATTAAATTTAACATAAATATAATTGCTCAATTTTATTAAAGTATATATTTATATTTTATATGTAGATTAAATCTTATTAAAAATTGAAAAACTTCTTCCTCACTCGGATCTTTATTTAAGGTAGGATTGTGGTTTAATTTGAAAGTTTTAAATTTTGAAATATTTGATCTGATTTAATTTAAAATATTAAATTTTTTAAAATAATTAAAAAACTAAACCAAATTAATGTACAAATTTCAAAATTAAACACTTGGATTTAATTTAAAAAGAAAGGATGTTGGAGCCTAATTTAAGGATATAAATGGGTGTTTTTATCAAAAAATTAAATTGAATTTAATTAATTAAAATAATTAAAATTAATTTATTTAATATTTTATTAATTAAATGATATTTAATTAGATCATTACTTAATTTAACAGGCCTAAATTAAATTGTTTCTATTAAAATTAAATATCATTTAATTAATAAAAATATTAATTTTTAATTTTATTTCTACCAAAAATTAAATTGACTTTAATTAACCAAAATAATTAAATAAATTAAGTTAATATTAATTAATTCAATATTTTTTTATTAATTAAATGATATTTAGTAAATTAAGTCATTAATTGATTTAATAGACTTAATTTTTAAAACATACATAATTAAGCAGTTGTTAAATAATGTGCTTTAATTTGGAAGAAATTAGAGAAGTGGATACGTGATATGAAGTCGGTTATCAATACTTAAGGATAATGATTTTAAGGAAGAATAAATAACAAGTGAAGGAAGAGAAAAGGAGGGACAATCATCAACCAAGAAAATCACTCTAAGCAATTACATTCTAACATTTATTTTTCCTTTTACACAACCTTTGTTCTATTTCATTTTACAAAATCTTTGTTTTAATTTCCATTGTTCGTACTCATTCACAAATGCATTTTTTTAATAGTATTATCTTATTTCTTGAACTTAATGTCACACCCGTATTAGAGACCCTGGTTGTTTTGTACTATGAATGTATATGAGTGATGGAATGTATATGTATATATATATGTATTGATGCGTTTGGTGATTAAGATGTAATGTTGCTTACTTGAATAGGCATGTTCACGTGAAGCGTGTGTACGTGACAATGACGGGAAGAGAGGGTGTTACCACCTTATTGAGATTTCTCGGTAGTATAAGGGGCAGACACCGTATCTAGTATGTTGTGATTGAGCTTTTAGAAGTGTTTATGCTTGAATTGTGACTTAGGTGCTCGGGAATGAGGGTAGAAAGAGTTTAGGTGGAAGAATGATAGTGGTACGGATATACGGGATAACGTACAGGCGTACCAAACAGGGGAGATGAGGGGTATTACACCCCAGCCCATACCTGGAGTAACATGCTCCCGTAGCATACGTAACGACCTCCCTTACAGAAAGCCGCTACGTATCCTACAAGGGATACGTCTAAAACCGAGTATTAAAATTCGTATGGGTACACAATCTAATTGCTAGTGGTGAGGACAAGGGTAGCGTGGCATACAGTCAAACAAGCAAGCATTAATCCTTAACAATATACATTCATTCATTTATACGGTTTGTTTACAACTCATCGATATAATTACAACAAACCAATACATACACAGTTTTCCTTTCATACAGAACAACTCACCACTAAAAACATATCACTAACTACTACTGCCGCTATGACTAATAAGAGCTAAACGATACAAAAAAAAGGAATGGAGATTGCCAACAGCTCTACAACCACCTTGAGAATGCCTTCTCAGCTGACGACCTCTATCGCCTCTCCTGCTGCTCCTCTGAGGGCTCGGAACCTACGTTCATCAAATGATAAACGCTGAGTATAAAACTCAGTGGTGCTAAGAAA
>CANYBF010536920.1:0-12940 GCA_948192965.1 Dalechampia spathulata | reverse complement strand
TGCCACGTATATATTTACGTGGCAGAAAACGTGCTGATGAAAAAAAATTGAAGTTCAGGTACTGAAAAGAAAAAAATTAAAAATCAGTGACTATTTTGGAAACCGACCTAAGTACAGTGTCATTTGGTATTATAAACCCTCTGTCCCTGATTAACTAGGCATAAAGATTTAACTAATAAAAATCTGAATAATACAACTTGTGGAAAATAACGATTCAATTTTCCTTAGCTGTTTAGACTAAGAAGTTTTTGCAAAAGATCACTTTTGATCATTTTTTTCATGTATGATATCTGGTTTTCTCTTTGTCCTTGTCCAGAAATTTAGTAATTCGTAGTAGCTGAAGCGGTTGCTTATGCCCCTTGTTTTTGTCGTTTGAGGTAAAGGTTAAAATAATAATGTAATTGTTGGAAGAGGTTTTTCTTTCGGTCTATGATTGTAAAAAGCAGAAGCTCATTACAGAGAACTTGTAAATATTTCGGGTTAAAAGTACTCAAAAGACGTGTAAATTTTCTACTCCTTTTACTAGTTGCTTAGTGTAAATTAAATGGTGTAGTATGAAGCATGATTATGTGTTTCTAGAATATTAGTTCAACAAATGATGCTAAAGTACCTGGAACAAAAGTGGTTATTGGGAAAATAGATTTCATTGTTTGGTTTTGGTATTCCCAATACTATTGTTTTTGCAGCCATGTTGCAATAGAAGTCTGACATTAGCTCTGGAACAGGTAAAGAAAATGTGCCTTCTTGCTTTAAGCAAGGCTGTCGAGGAATTGGAGAAGCTTCAGGTAAAGGAATCCAAGGATCTAAAGGATTAGTCTGTCTGAACGTCAAAGGAAAGTTCCTTTTCTTCAACTCCTTTGCTTCTCTTTGGGTGTAAGTGGAGTTTGGTGTACTATCAAACAAACTAATTATCAATAGGAATATTTATTTTGTCCATGGAGTTCGTCCCTGGTCATTTTGTACAGAAGAGAAGCACATTCTCCCATTTGAATGAAGATTCAAATAGTATGTTAATATGCTAAACAACACATGCACCTCTATACTATATGGGAGAATATAGACACTCATGCTTATGTTTAGTTTCAAATTACAAAATGCTTAAAGTTAGGAATTGATAAGGTTATGCAAGAACCATTAAAGTTAGTTAAATGTAATGGAAGGCAAAGTGAAAAATATATGGAGTTTACTTTGGTTGGAAGTAAAAGAAAACTGACAAACTGAATCAAACTCAACTTTTGAAATTTTCACTAGTTTGGGGCACATATCTTGATGATGGTGGTTGGCTGGAAGGTTGACCGAATCTTTCATTTATAAAAATCTCATACATCATATCTTTGTGAAATTACCATATGATTTATCATATCACTATTTGTCAATAACAGGATAGGAAAACGTGGGACTATCGAAACGCTGGAAATCAGATCCTTCTAGTGCTAATGAGAAAATCTATAAACAACGCTGAAGAGAGTAAAGAAACAGAAGCACAAACATTAATATACTTGAAAGAAATGGGGGAACTACTTGTGTGGATTGAGATCTAAGAATTTAAGAAACCGTCCACCCTGACGTTTTGCTTGCTGGACAAGAATTTCATGCAGATTGGTGGTTTTATGCCTGTCAACGCCAATATAGAGCTTGGCAAAGTCCATATGCCATCACCACAAATCAACCCAGAAGCTACAGCAGGTCCATATGCATCGGCTTTTCCCTTGTTAATCTTCCTCCATATGAATAATATCAAGCTCCCAACACACATATCAATGGCGAAATATCCTCCCAGATAGAATGGTATTGCCATTGCCATAGGAATTGGGATAAATTGCGCTCTTCTCCTCCCAACTGCATCTCTAATCCCATTAATAACTACAGCTGCAATGAAGAATGCGCAACACAATGTTAGACAGTTCTTTGGTAAGGCTGAAAAGCCTTCGACCCCGAGTATTGCCATGTTACGATAGACGAGAGCATAAGGAGCAGGATATTCCGAGTCAGGAACGCCAAGATCATGATATGCCTTGTAGAAGAGCCAGAATACACAAGGAGAGATGACACAGCCCATAGCAGTTCCTATGATTTGACTCACAAACATGGACTTTGGTGAAGCCAATGTCATGTAACCAGTCTTGAAATCCTGCATAAGGTCAGATGCTGTGGAAACAATGTTCATCATCACACCACATGCTGCTAAACCGGCCAGAACCCCGCCGTGAGAAGCTCCTGTCCATGCTCCAATTGTGAAGATGGCCAACTTCCCATAAGTCGATGCTAGTGACCAATCTGTTAGCCCACATCCATAAGCATTGCAGAAGGCGAGTATTGGTGCTATGCTGTAAATGACTAGAATATGATACCACTTAAGCTGAGGAAAGATGTGAGGAACTGTGATTACAGAGATAATAGCAATAATGACATAGCCGCTAATGCAAAACCATGACGGGATTTGGTCTTTGAGAAATAGTTCGGTTCGTTTTTGATCATCGTAAGATGGAGATGAAGAAGACCTTGAAGGTGAGTTGTTAACAGGAAGAACGTCTTTAGTATCAAATTGCTTGTATAAGCCGCTAAAAGTCCTGCCAAGGACTTTACAGAAGTTGTATGCGCCATCACCAAGGATCATAGCTATTGCTATAAAGACCTGAAAAGGTGTTGACAAAGGAAAAGGAGATGAACATTATTTATACGTAAGCTTCAGGATTTTGGTGTTTTCGAGTTGTTGATCATAGAAAGAAGGTTACCTTGTAGCCTTGAAGACCATGGAGGTTGCTTGGACTTAGGTCAGCAGGATACCAATGACCTTTTCTATCATCAATGAGAGGCCACATGATACCCCATGAAAGGACTGATCCGATCAGTAGAGAGATGTTAATCAGATAGGGGCAGATCATCCCAACACCAACATATGTGGCAGAGAAATCAAAATAAAACCTGTTTTGGAAAGATAAATTAACGAAGGCATAAAGGAAACGTAAACAGCATGTAGAGAACCAAGTAATTTATGTACTTGTGTTGATAGGCCTCGAGACCAAATGTGGGGAAGCTTATGAATCCACAGCCATCACCAGCTGTGAAAAACCACTGAAAGCAACCCCACAAGAAACTGAAACAGAAAAACTTGCCCAATTCTCTCACTTGTTTCCTGCATTGGAAAGAAAGATTCATTCATGTCTAAAAAAGTTATTTCTGATAAGAAGGATTAAACAGAAAATGGGCCAAACCCAATTCGTACTTGGCTAATTTGGCACCGAGAGGGGTGTGAAAACTGTTGATAAGATGAGCAGTAGCAGTTCCACTTGGGTATGTCAGTTTGAAGTCTATGATCATTATCTGAAACACAAATACAGCAGTCCAAATTATTACGTTCATATGACTATGACTATGACTAATTATATCTAAAGAGAGGGAATAGAAATTGAAGATATGAGTACCTTTCTAAGAGGGACAACAGAGAAGAGACCAAGAAAGCTAACAACAAAAAGAAAAGCAATCATCCATCCCAAAGATGGGTTCTTAATGTTGTAAGCTTTGTTAGCTTCACTTGATTGTTTAGCAACTACTGCGCTCATACCAAACAGGTAGCTCCCGAAACCACCTGTTCATTTCATTTACCCCATCTCATATAATTTTAGTAAAAACTCATTAAAGCAATATTTATTTATCCAGAGCTTACACATCGCATCTCAATTGAATATTTTAATTGGATATAATTTTCAAATCAAACATAAATTAATTAAAACAAACAATTTATTCAATAAAGATCTAACCATTTATCAACTTGTCTTGAAAATTAAAAATAACACATAAAAAGAATTTGGAGTTTCCATGGGAATAATATTCCACGTAAAGATGTGAACAGCCTTGACGAAACAAGTCTATCTATATTCATTATATGATCCCATCAATTTATCGCTGTGATTGTGAAGTTCTGCGTACAACGTCTGTGTTCATGTCGTTTTGGGAACATCATTATACATCTTTCTATTTTTAAAGAAAAAATAGCGTGTTCTGATAAGGATATTGAGGCCACCACCCACCCACAAACCACGTTCAAATATGTTTGATTATTTAGACGTGAATATCTATTGACTATTGACATTAAACTAATATCTAAGCAGACACAACATGATAATTTCATGCAAGACAATCCAAAAGCAACATTCGTATTTCAAGCAAACTCCTTCGGAAAAACATTATGAGACCAGATTTCTTATAAAGGAGATTGTATCAAACGTAAAGATGTTATATATTCTTCAAGTAAAAGACTTATCATATCTAATTAAGCTTCATTGCTCTACCTGTCAATCAAATGCATCTACTCCACCCATATATACGTTCATTTCTGTGTGTGTGTATATACACACATAAATGCAACATCTTACGTGAACATGATTCATAACATTTTATATAAACCCATGGCATTAGTTAACAAAATAGGATTAAAACTTGTTTTCCTAAAAAGGTAATGTCAATCGATAAGCTATGTGGATCTTGTGAAGTACTATGGAGAAGGAGATGAGTTAATACGTACCACTAAAGGCAATACCAGAGGAGGCCACCACGCAAGTTTGAATGACAGTATTTTCCTGTCTGGTAAAAGGTTGTCTGAGAAGGCCAGATTTACGGAGAAACTTGGTCCAAGTTTTAACAAAGAAGAAACCCAAAAGGCCAGCTGATACATTTAGCGACGGAATAATTCCAGTGGTCAGGTTTAGTTTCATCACTATGAAACTAAACAATATACCCAACACGAAGCTCACCAGAAATGCTCGTACTGTGAGCTGATTCTGCCACGTCGGAACCTCTTTCGATTCAAATATCATCTCCACCGATTCCTCCCCCGTGGATTTATCCTTCTTCGGCGTTCCTGTGCTAGTCTTTTGTCGTGGATCTTCGTAGTTGGGATCTTCAATGGCGTGATGTTTGGATGATCCGTTGCCATGATGCTGATCCATTATTTCCAGCTGTGTGTCGTAATTAGCACTGGAGATCCTCTGAATGCTCATGTTTATAATGAAGGAGGAAGAATCTTTCTTTATTTCTGTGCATAATTGTAGGGTTTGTGTAGTGATGGATTGTTGAACGTGTAAGGATAGGATGGTAGGAACTGATTTATTATAGTAAGGCTTTGCCTTTGTATTAGGATTTATGTCTTTGGTTAATTTGAAACCAATGCGTCGTTTAGTAAAAATCTAAATAAATACAACCATGCAAATGCGGCATTTACGTTCCTTTTCTTTCCCATGATTTTGACTTTTATTTTATTCATTTTTTTTTCAATTTAATTATCATATTTTTAAAACATAACATCATGGTTATTATTATTATTATTATTTAAGGTATTGTTTTTTGAAATGTCTTATATTTCGTACTTCAAAGAAATATATGTGAATTGTATTAAGGTTGCAAAAGTATCTTTTCGATTTATTTTTTATTTTTTGTCAAATTTTTAAAATCTTTTTAGAAAAATTAAATAATGTCTTCCTAAAAAATATGAAAGTAGTTTTAGACAAATTAAAAATTAAATAATTAAAAAAATAAAAATTCTGCCTTGGAACATCCATGGTAAAGACACCCTTAATATCAAAATTCTCAAGAGAAATCATGAGTTAAAATTTGTGTCTACTTACTATGATAAAATAAACCAATTAATTTTTGTCAATATATAAAGATTATATTTCATAATGCAATTAATCATATATTATAATATTTGAATAAAAATTATAAATACAATCAATATGTTGCACTAAATTATATGTAAAAATCATTAAATTTTATTATTTTTGTTATTAAATATTACGATTAATATTAGATCATGTTTCAAATTTTGAATGATTTGTATGCGTGGTTTTTGGTCACAGTGCTTGAATATTCAGATTATTGTCTCCATGCTCGGATGTTCAATTTTCATCCCAAATGATAATCCTTGATTTTATATGTAATTATAATAATTTAATAATTAATTAATGATATATTATAAAATTATTATAATATAATCATAATGAAGATATAAAATTTTACATGCATTCAAAAATATATTAATTGATATAGATATAAAAAAATATATCATACTAAATGTTTTTTAATTATCTTAAAAGTATAAACACGAATTACATATTTAATTGAATCATATTCCAAAAATGAGATAATTAAGATTGAGAAAATGGCATATCGTACCGACAAAAAAGGATGTTATGATAGACAGAGAAATCTCCATGCATGCTTTATTAAAGCAATGATGAAATATTATTAATCATAATGACCTGATGAATATTCTTTTGCATTTCTATTTTTAACTTGAGGATTAATAATTATTTTATAGTAATCATGATTGATTTTATTATAATTAATACACATACATAAACACCTAATTTCTCAATAATTTTTTTTAAAACAACTAATAATATTAATGATATATGATTGAATGTGAAATAAATCATAAAAAATATTTTAATAATTTAAATTTCTAGTTTTATTTTTTTTTATTTTGAAAAGAATATTGAACTTCAATGAATATGATCTCATACAATTGTTACATAATAATTCAAATAACTTCGATCTCTAATGTAATCAATGTGAAGTGGGTTTGGGAGTTGCCACTAGAGAAATGCTTTTATCTTAGGACGAGGATTAACATTTTCCTATAATTCATTGCCGACAAGCAGCCCTTCTCCAAGCATTTTGATTTTGACAGACCTTTAGTTTTTTTTTTTTACTTTTTGCCTTGAAATGAATTTAATACAATACTGTTAATCTCAGAGCACTAGTCAAAAGAGGAGATGAATTTACAAATTAAAAAATTTAGCAAACTATTTTCAAAATCAGTAAATTATTTTTAAAAATAGAAAACTAATTTAAAGTTCAACAAGTTATTTTGTTAAATAGAATTAATTTCAGAACAGTTTTAGAATTATGGAAATAAATTGATTTTAAATACTCCCTTTAGAAAAATTGTAATAAAATCATTTTATAAATGTAATAAATGTAACAATAATTAAGAATGAAAGGTAAATAAATTGAATGAGAAGAGAAGAGAATAATTGACAAACAATGTATAGTGGTTCAACTTCAATGCCTATATCTACTCTCTCAAAACCAAATATAAGGTTCCATTAATAATAATAAGCAAGTTTTAAAAGCTAATTTGAAATCTTTACAACAATAATTTTTAAGGCTAATTAGCAACCTCTTCAAGTTTTAAGTAAGCTAACTTGACAATATCTTATGAGTTTTTAACAGACTAAACTCGTAACCTCAAGTTTCAATAGACTCACTTATAATCTTTAATGAGTTTTTAGTAGGCTAAAATCATAACCTCAAGTTTTTAAAGGCTCACTTGTAACCTTTTTAAGTTTTCTCATAAATGCTAACTTGATAACTTTTTACAATTATCAAAATTATTGAATATAAAATATTTCTCACAATCTTTACAAAACCTATTCAAAAGATTGAAAATATATATTCAAAATGAAGCTCTTGGAAAATACTTTTAAAGATGTATATAAATTAAATCTTTTTCATTCTTGTTCTATACTCTATTTGTGCTTTCTAACTTCAAAAGTTTATGTATTTATACTTAAAAAAAGTGACCATTATATTCCAAACACATGAAGTATAAAAATGTAAGTTAATCAAATTTAATTTTGAAAACAGCTTGTGTTAAGTGAAATCAACAAACTAATTTTTATGACAAATAAATTTGTTATTAAATTTGATTTTTGAAAACTTACCATATTTAGAATATCCGAAAATCATTTTGTCAAAAGAGGAAATATTAAATTTTAAAAGATATCAGATTTGAACTTCATAAGGAATGTATTTCTCAATAATTTCTTAACAAAAAAATCTATGAAATTCCTTACTAATCAATCTCCTAAAATTCCTCCAAGAAAAGCTCCATAACTCATGTTGAATAACTTCCATGATTTGGATTTCCAAAGACAATATGATTGCTTCCTTTTATGTAGATAATTAATATATTTGATTTTTGAAAAATCAAATAGATTAATTATCTACATGAAAACAATTTGAAAACAAATAAAGTTAGAAGATATTGTCTAAGTGATAAGATAAGTATCTTTTCAAAGTTTAAAATGATTATAATAATTCACTTAAATACCTTCCGAAAATAATAAATCAAATTATCCATTTAACAGCCAACAATCACGTGAAATAAAATATAATTTGATGAAAAAATATCCATAAAGTCATTAAATCATGTGAAGTATAAAACAAGTACATATTAAAGACAAGAATTATTAAATCTAAATAAAACTCATTAATCACGTACAAAGCCAAAAATGACATGATTTAACAAATGTATTCAAAGATATAAAATATTTAGTCCAAAGCATAATTACTATATTAACAAAAATTAATTGAATTAATTAAACACATACTTAAGAATAATTAATTTTGGTATTCATTAAAATCAGAAAAAGTCAACATTCTTCACCTTTTTGAAATGCCGTTTTGAAATGTCATGAGTATAGAAGAGATGCTCCCCTTGAGTTGGTGGTCTTGTGTAGAATGTTTATCATATTCCCCTTGAAATATTGTTGTATCTCAATAAATAAAACTAGACATGTATACGATAATATATCATAGCATATAAATTCTAAATACCAAGAGTAATATCCAAGATGATCACACATGCATAAACATTAAACAAAATCACATGTCAAATCATGCTAAACCATAATCTATAATCTCTTAAGTCATAAAACCTATAAAATTCTCCTACAAGTACTGTATTCTTTTTCCCCTTTTTATCATCATGAAAAAGTATTAAAATATTAATAATAGCATTATAAATGAGTAGAATGAAAATAGTGAGCTAAGTAAGAGAGAAAGGATCAGAGCAACTTCCAAGTAATTGGAATGACTTTAGTCTTCAAAATGGAGTGAGATTGAGTCATCCTTCTTTTGACATGTTGAGTTATAGAGGGCTTGAGAATAATCTGAGTGTTATCCTCCCTATTATCTAAATCGTTATCAGAGCAACTTTTAAGCACTCAGAATGACTTTAGTCTTCATAATGGAGTGAGATCAAGTCATCCTTCTTCTGATATGTTGAGTTATAGAGGGCTTGAGAATAATTTGAGTGTTGTCCTTCCTATTATCTAAATCGTTGTTAGTTCCCTTAGCTTCTTCTTCCTCTTCAGCTTCTTTAGTTAATTGCTTTCCTTCTAGTTTTACCAATGTTTTTGTTACAATATTAGTTTGGAGTTCTTCTTCTTCTTTGGCTTCCTCATCCTCTTGAAGAATTATTTCTTCTTTTGTTGGCTTCTCTTTAGCTTTAGGCTTATTATATATGTTATTCAGTAGGATGCTAGGTCTATACAACTCTTTCATAACATTAGTAATAGCCTTGGTTGCTTTTATGTTTGCAGCACCCGCTTGTTTCAACTTAGCAACAACTGTTTCCATTAATAACTAAGAAATAATAATAGAGAAATGATTAAGAGGTTACTATATTTTTAGTGCATTCAGCAGGGGTTCAAGAGACTTCTTCAGCTTGATAAGAATCTCAGCTAAATGTTCATACTCCTTAACCAAATGCATCCTACTTTGTAAAATGTACTTAACAGTTTAAATCACTTTTGGAAAATCAATAGACTATTTTTCATCTTTTAACTTCTTTGGTTTCCTTACAAATTACAAATATAGTATATCTCCCTTTGTCACGCCTTTCTGTGGTGCGACATGCTCCCGTAGAATAATTAACGATCTCTAGTAAATGGAAACCACTAAGTACTCTACAAGGGATACGTAAAATTTTATTTTTTTTATTTTATTTCATGGGTACGCCGATCTAAGTTTTTTTTTACGGAAGTATTAACCCTAGATAACACTCTTGCATGTACTGCCTTAACATTATTTAAAATTACTTAATCAATTTAATTAGAACTTTGATCTATTCCAAGTCCTTGCCTTTAAAGAGACCTATACCGAATTGGTGCTTTGGGAATCTGTGCTCGCCATCCATTTGTTAACCTGCGTCCATCAAATGACGAACGCTGAGTATATAACTTAATGGTGCTTTAACACATAACACAAAAATATAATCATTCCTGTAAAATATATGAAACATGTCATGTAAACCATAACATCAACTTAATAGTATTATCATGTAATCATTTAGAGTATTACTTCTAAACATTTTCAATGTATATCAACATGTATTTGATTCTCTAACATATTCAGCTCATAGTTCATTTTATGTCCTTACATTATCAACATTCACAAATTAAAGTTATATATTATCATTCCTTTATGATTTTATAATAATCTAAACTACTTAAACTTTTGTTCATAACCAATATCATTAATTTCATAACATTTCAGGTTATATAAAAATCCTGCAATTATTCTAAAATGCCATTTCTCATTTTATCACATAGTCCTTTAATTCTTAAATCATAATATAATTAATCATATTAATTATATTCTTTATCAACATTCAGCATGATTGGGATCAAAGAATGTTATTATATAATCATCACATTAACACTCTCTATTAGCATAAGCTCTTATAATTATTTTCCATAGCTTCTATTTTATAATTATGTCTAACGTATTAGAATTATCCATGATTATTTACTATGCATCTATAACATAACCCATCATAACTTAGCATAATTCATTTTTAAATGTGGTACCCATATAAGTACGATCATAGTTCCATGATCATTCTATCATCATAATCATTTTCACCATTGAGCATAAGCTCAATTATTTCATATAGTAATCATCATATAAAATTATCATCATTTAAACATATATACTGTTATCATGTTTATGTCACTATTTAATATGCATGCCATGGATATCATCATCATGGTCCATATCAATAAAGCATCATCATCATCATTCATATAAATGCATCAATTAGATGTCATTCTCAATACCATCATGTATATGTCATGGTATGTATGTTATTAATGATCAATTTTGCATATGCATATTAGTACTGAACATCATATCATATAAATCATCATCATCATAATTCATGATTTATGTCATATATGAGAATGCATTCATGCTATGCATTCTCCCTCTTATTTTCCTGTATCATTTCATTCATTTGCCCTTTCATATGATGGGCCATATCATAAGCACGCGTGGTACTGGGTTTTACATTTCATCACTGTGGTTCAACCACTGATACCATATCATTTTCATTTGATTCTCGTAGGAATTTTGCTTTCATTTGATTCTCGTAGGAATTTCATAATGCCCAAGTACCCTTTTCATATATCATATCATTACTTTCTTTTATTTATTTTCCCCTCCCTTATTTCTCCATGTCATGTCATGTTTATGAATATATCAATATGTTTCATGACATGATTTGTATGCTTAATGATATAATGCTGAAATAACATATGCAAGCATCATAATGTCATCTCGTGTATCATGCATTTCATTCATCTTTCATTTCATATAGCATGATTTCCATAAATCATTCATTTTATATAATATGATTTTCCTAAATCATTCATTTCACATAACATCCCTTTCATATAGCATACATCTCAAATAGTATCAATATAATAACTTCATGATATAATATTAGCAAATTAATCTTCACTTCAATGAATTATATAAATCAATCTATATATTATTCAATAAATTTATACTTTCCTTATGAATGATTGTTCTTTGCTAATATTAATAACCTTCATTTGAATATCATTACTAACGAGGCATATCATAATATCATCATGTACATGTTATTATCATTATGACATGTCAACAACAAAATCAACACACCATAATTATATCATCATAACTAACAAATACGAATACCATGATACGTATAAAATATTTATCACTTCAATCAATCCTATATATCAGCATATATTTTGTCCAATACATTCATAATATTATTATAAATAATCACCTTACTAATATTAATGATCTTACTTTAGGCATCATTATCAATATTAAGTTAATGACAACATATCATATCATAATTTAATAAATATAAGTGCCATGATATGTTTTATCTAATCTTTTAATATTTCATGAAGCTCAACTTCAATTAACTTAATCATTCATAAAAATATAAGATATAACATGTAATCACATGTTATAAATTAAGGGAAGTTTGTACTTACCTGTCGACCTATTAAATAGGAATCAGCTAAAATAGCACAAACCTGAATTTTCGTTCCTTTTAAGTTTCCATTGGTTTGCATCAATTTCCCCTCTGAATCATATAGAATATAAATTAAACATCCATCTTTAATTAACTATCTTAATTTCATTAATAAACATTTATCATTCATACTTACAAATATATATATACCATTGTAAATATATATATATATATCAATTAATAATATTTTATATCTTAATTCAATTCTTATTACTTAGCATAGAATATCTTTAAGTAATAATATTTAACATTAATCATTGTATTTCAGTATTCACATCACTATTCACATTGGTTACTATTCATATAGTACTATTCACATTTATTACTATTCATCATTTAATTATATAACGTTTAAATATCATCTTACAACTTCAGATTTCACGTTTAATTATCCTTCCATAAATTTAAATCTTCTATTAATAACAAAAACGTTTCTTACCTTAATTCATTAATCTTTAAGTACTGCTATAGTTATAGTACTTTACCATCTCTTAATGAAGATTTATTTGATAACATCTTAACTTTACTTTAGTACCCTTTTTAATGTTATTGTTTTATGACCATATGAATAACCAAGTCAATAAACTTATTTAATTTAAGTATATCCTTAACCTTCTTAACTTAACATTCTATTTATATGTATAACCATATATGTAATATACACCTTTGAACTTTCTTAATTACCATCATTCAATAATCCACATTTCATTATCCTTTATATTAAATATCAAACTCTATTTTATATCATCCTTAATATTTAATCATTTAATATTTAAACCATTA
>CANYBF010536884.1:0-10551 GCA_948192965.1 Dalechampia spathulata | reverse complement strand
CCAAACTAAAGATACCCGAACGGGTATGAGGCTCAAAGAATGACAAAAACACTAAAAGCAACCCTAAATCGAATCCTGAACTGCACCAAGATGAATCAAGATGCCCGTGAGGGCAAAACGACAAAGAGATAGGCTTGACTCATCCCAATCAATCCGATCGATCCAAAATTAGGGTGCGACAGTTTCCATCCTTTTTCTAGCCTTATGATCATATAATAATTGAGGGTTAAGATGCATTTAGATTTTAGACAGTTATAGGGGATTTTTAGTCAATCAAAATATGGAGAATTTGGGGATCATTCATTCATTCACAGAACATTAGGAGGAAATTAGGGTTTTTGGAGAGAAAGAAGGTGAACTGGGGTTTCTTGAAATTTAAATCCTCTAACTCTCTTTTAGATTTCCCTTTTGATAGTTCTTCATTAAGATATTGAGGAGAGCTACCAAACTAAGGAAGAATCAAGAAGAGCTAAAGCAGAGTAGCAGCAGATTGTCCAAGTTTTTCTTATTTTCCATTTATTTTTGCTTTAGTTTCAAACATTTAATATGGTTGTATTTCCTTTTATTATGTTTCTTTACTTTATTAAATTTCTATCTATGATTTAGCAATAGTAGTTGACATGGAGTTTGGATGATTATGTAAACTATATTATTTCCTTTTTTATTACCAAATTGATATTTTTTATGTTCTTAAGTTATATGTCATCCCATTATATTCAATTATTAGAATGAACCCTTTTAACATGTAAATATTAACTAGTTATGTTAATCGCTTTGAAAGAAAGTTTAACCTAACCAAGCAACTTAAAAACACTAAATGATAACTGCCTATACATAAGAGTTAATTAATTTGGAGACATAAAGTGTAGAAATTGAAATTAATCACTGAGTATAATTTAGCAGTCATGAAAATAAGGTGTTAACTTATTTTCAGTAAGTAAAACCTCTTCTGAAAGAAAGGATTTTATATTAATACACTGCTTTAAAGCTGGTACTTGAACTGCTAATGAAAGGCCTTATTATGTTCGTATTCATCCATCCCTATGTTTAATTATAAATTATGTATACTACATTAATTAGTTTATATTTAGTTCATTTAATAAAATATACTTTAAAATTTGATTGTCGAATTGCCGAGATAATCAATGAAATTAATGTCTAGTACTTGATTACCATTGGTCCTAGTGAACGATACCCTTATACTATAATTGTGACACGTATTCTTACGATGGCGTAATTATAATTTAAGAATTATAAATGTAAAACTTGTTGATTTCTTATGCATGTTAAAACACATATGTTTATACGCTAACAAGTGTTTGGCGTCATTACCAGGGACCAACAATACATTCAACTAATACTAGTGATTTGAGAATATGTGATTAATTTAGGATTTTGCATTTTCTTTTTATGAATTTTGTTACTGACATTTGTTCTTTCTATTTTTGAAATAGGTACTAAGTTCAACATATGAGAAGAGCCTTTATTGATGAAGATCCGTGCCAATTGATTTGAAGATAAAATGAACATTCTATATAAACTTAAGAGCTCAGTTTAACCACAATAAGTTCTTAAGTTTAGGGTCAAGCTAATGACCTTAAATTAGCATGTTTAATTTTTAGTGTTGATTTTTTATCTTTGTTTTAATATGCTTTTATGTTTGTTTATTTGTTTATTAGTTTATTAATTTCATTTTCTTTTTATGAATTTTGTTACTGACGTTTGTTCTTTCTATTTTTGAAATAGGTACTAAGTTTAACATATGAGGAGAGCCTTTATTGATGAAGATCCTTGCTAATTGATTTGAAGATAAAATGAACATTCTATACAAACTTAAGAGCTCAGTTTAACCATGATAAGTTCTTAAGTTTAAGGTCAAGCTAATGACCTTAAATTAGCATGTTTAATTTTTAGTGTTGATTTTTTATCTTTGTTTTAATATGCTTTTATGTTTGTTTATTAGTTTATTAATTTATTTCATCTTATGGATACTTAAGATGTTTAAGATAGGTTTAGTTTATACATTTAATTTTCATTTTCATTACAGTTAGGGTGTTTAACATTTACATTTAGTATTCATGTTGTATAAGTATTTTGCATTTACAATTATTAGTGTTTATATATTTAACATGCATTGCATTTAGTTTATTATCAATATTTAGCATTTAGGACTTCCCCTTCACTTAACTTTAGCCTTGTTCCTTAGGATAAAATTATTTTTGTTCTTGTTATATTTATTTAATTTTTAGTCTATGTCATATCATACTATATTATTTCAATCTTTTTAGAGTCCTTTTTCTTTTAACAGTTTTCTTGTTTTTAGTTTCTTTTTATGTGTAGAAAGTGTTTTTCTCTTTTTTGTGTCATTATAGTTTATGCATTCATTTTAATTTTAAATTTGATTTCTTTTTATGTATCTTGTTTTAACTATTTTGTTTGACATTGAGGATAGTGCCAAAAATTAAGTTTAGGGTAGCACATTACATGCATTGCATTGTATTTTATCTTATGCTTATTTCATGCATCATGCATAATCGCTTTCATTTTTATCCATTTCATGCATTTCCACTTAATATAAATGAGATTTATATCTTTGTTTATCACTTTTCAATATCAACTTGTTATTGCTTAATGTGGATTATTTTAAATACATTCTAAAAGTTTATTTATGATTATGTTATCTTTCAATTATTTATTCAGCTCTATGTTACTCTTGCTAATTATTGCTTAAATGTTTTAACTCTCTTTATTTACTTGTGAAAATTTGAGTAAATTTATGACTTAAATGAATGTATAGAGATCAATTGAGTTTCTTAGCTTGTTATAGTTTAGTTGGATAAATCAAGTCATGTAAATAAATAAATAAATAACAAAGGAATAAGTATGAAAGTTGTTATTAAATTTTAGACCTACTCTTATATTTATTGGTTAGTAGGTAAGAAACGACATATGCCCCATGTGGTTTCTTAAACCGAAGATGACTAATGAATACGAGTATTATTATTGTGATTTCGACTCCTATATTTTGAATGCTTATTAGATGAGGGCATCTATGCACCCATAGTTGTCTCTAGGTCGAAAAGCTTGATAAGTATAAGCGTTGAACTTTATGTATCTTTATTATGAATTGATTAACCGGGTACCGGCATTAACAATATTTGTATTTGTACTAAAGATTTATAACGAGATATCATGGTTTAAAAATTAGTAATAATAAATAAAATGTTTGTGAAATAACTTGATCTCTTAACTATGTTATAATTGAGCTGAGGGTATTCATATTGAACTCTATTTTTCATCTTAGCTTAATTTGCTCATATTTTTATAATGATTTAAATTTCTATCTTTTATAAGTATAACATATTGGCATTTGTAATTATAAGGTTGTATTCTTGATTTGAGAGTTTTGATCCAACGTAGCAATTTCTAGTATGTTATTTGAGGCGAGACTATTCTTCATTTAACCTTGTTGTATTGAACGGTGATAGTCTTAGATTTATTCTTGTTTATAGTTTTGAAATTTTCTTTGCTTGAGGACAAGCAAAATCTTTAAGTTTGGGGTAGTTTGATAACCATGATTTTCACATATATTTTTCCCTTATTATAATATCCTTTCAAGCATTATTTTCATGTTTTTCCTTTCAAACATAAGTATATAATATAGTATTTCATGTATTTTCTATCATTTCATGCATCACACTCATATATTGCATTATTAGCATAATTTCATACATTTTCTTCATATTTTACATACTTTACATGTTATTTTAGTTTTAATATTAAATTCTTACATGTCATTTTACTTTAGTTTTTAATTTAATCATGTTTAGCTTTAGATTTGCATATTTTATAGTATTTGACATTCATTTCATGCATTAATATGTTAGATCTAGGTCTCACGGGTCATGTTTTAGTCACCTAACTTATATTAGGCACGTTTCACCCTTTAAAAATACTCATTTTCATGTCAAATGAGTCTTACACCTGTAAAATTCTACACGAGTCGTGTGGATTGTAGCTCCTTCAAAAATTATCCCATCTCACTTACATGAGTCTTATACGAGTCGTGTAAGGTTCCACGCGACTTGTGTGGAACTCGGCCCCCTTTTGTTTCTCCCCCTTTCATGTAATCTAAACAAATGATGCCAAAAACTTATTAGCATATAAATAGATGTATTTTAGCGAGTATAATGAATCAACAAGTTTTAAATTTATAATCCTTAAATTCTAATCATGCCACCACAAGAGTATGGATCACAAGTATAACTTAAGGGTATCATTCTCTGGGACAAAAAGCGGCTAAGTACTAGCTATTGATTTCATTGATTATCTAGGCAATTCAACAATATAATTTATTTAATTAACTAAAATCACTAACCAATTAACTTAGTATATATAATGTACAATTAACCATAGGGATGGATGAATATGAATATAAATAAAACCTTCTATTAATAGTCTAATTACCAACTTCAAAGCAGTGTTTAATATAAAGTTTTTTCTTTCAAAAGAGACTTTACCTACCAAAGCTTATGCCTCTAAATTAATTAACTCTTATATCTAAGCAATTAACAAATTGGTGTTCCTAAGTTTATTCAATTAAGTTAAACCTTTTTTCAAAGTGATTAATAGAACTAGTTCAATGTTTTCATATTAAAAGGGATCATTTTAACAATCAAATATCATTGGTTTGAATCATAACTTAAGAACATGAAGAGGTAAATAAATCACTAATATAAAGGAATTAAATCTGTTCATGTAACAGCCTGATTAGACGACTGCCTCCATAACCCAACACGAGACCTTTCCAGCATGCTTTGTCCTCACTCACATGCTTCCCGAGAAAATTTCTCAAGAGGTCACCCATCCTATAATTGCCCCAAGCCACCCATCCTAAAATTGCCCCAAGCCAAGCACGCTTAACTATGGATTTCTTACGGAATGAGCACCGAAAAGGTAAGTACACCTTGTTGGTATGGATAGTACCTATCTAATCACTTAAGCTATTCTTGATTGCACAGTCTTATACCTGTACAATCTCGAAATCACTCAACTATGCAACCTCATCATTACACAGTCTTATGATCTCTCTTTTCGGGTGTGGGATTAGTTTATTCATATGCCCCTCCGCCTAGAATCCTGCCAGGAGCCGCTCCTTATCCGTGCTCTTTCTGGCACCGGCGATCACTCCCCACCCTCGTTAGCCCCAGGTGTCACAATTCAAACATCATCCAATCCCTGTAAACTACTGTCAAATCATAATTGGAAAAAAATAAAGTAAAAGAATATGATAATGAAAGAAATTACAACCATAAATTTGTTCATAACTAAATAGAAGAAGATGGAGATAAAGAGAAACTTGATCAATTCTGCTGCTGCTACTACTACTCTATCTTTTACTCTTCTCGATTCCTCCTCAAATGCTTCCTCAACATCTTAATGAAAAGCTATGACAAGGAAAAGAAGAATCAGAAGAATATTAGTAATCAATTCATACAAAATAATCTCCTCTTCTCTCCATCCCTCAAAACCCTAATTCTCTAATAATGCTCTGTCTACTCAAAATAATTTCTTTCTCTATCTGACTGAATGCACGATGAAACCCTTTATTCCCATGTTCTAACCCTCTAAATTCCCTAGATTAATCCTCACCCTCCAATTTTATGATCCTACGATCAATAAAATAATGAAATAAAGTGTCATAAACGAGTCACATGAGTCGTGTAAATATTACATTACTCGTGTGAAGCTCGAATTACACAAAAGGGCGAGGAACAAGAGGGGGCCGAGTTCCACACGAGTCATGTGGAACCTTACACGACTTGTGTAAGTGAGATGGGATAATTTTTTAAGGAGCCGTAATCCACACGACTCATGTGAAATTTTACACGAGTCATGTAAGACGTTTGGCATGAAAATGAGTATTTTCAAAGGGTGAATGTGCCTAACACGAGTTGTATGACTAAAACATGACCCATGAGACCTAGATCTAACATATTAATGCATGAAATGAATGTCAAATACTATAAAATATGCAAATCTAAAGCTAAACATAATTAAATTAAAAACTAAAGTGTTAATATCAAAACTAAATAACATGTAAAGTATACAAAATGTGAAGAAAATTTATGAAATTATGCTAATAATGCAATATATGAGTGTAATGCATGAAATGATAAAAAAAATACATGAAATACTATATTATATACTTATGTTTGAAGGGAAAAATATGAAAATAATGCTTGAAATGACAATGTAATAAGGAAAAAATATACATTAAAATCATGGTTATCATATTCCTTCATATTTTTAAAAAAAATTTATCTTATTTATTCTAAATTTGTTTATTAAAATGATGCCAATCATTAATTTTATCTTCAAAATATCATTCAAATCTTTAAAAACAAACTAAACAATCAAATTTCAAATTTTTATAAATTTTAAAACTAATCAATTCAATTTGGTTGAATATTGAATTAAACCAATTAAATAAAACTATTAAAATTATTTTATAAAATAAATTGAAACGGATCTATCAAGTATAACAATTGACTGAATTAAGAAGAAAATATAAAAATATAAAAATGAACAAATCTTTGACTTGAAATATTTATATTTATCAAGAATTATATATAAATATTAAAAAATATATAAAATAGATATATTTAGCCAAAAAATTTTGAAAACCAATGGATTTGATTCAATATCAAATCAAATGCAGATTTGAATGGGACTAAAATCATGAAATTCATTAAATTTTTTATTTTTAATAATTTTTAGCACTCCTGATTTCTGTATTTAGAAATGCATAAACTCAAATTTAAGGAAATAGTTTGAAAATCCCATTGAAATTGGATAATTAAAATTTTTGAGATATAATAGTTTTCGAATGTAGTTATTATTTCCGTATATTTGATAACTGAATCCAACAGTTGGCCTTAAAGATCATAATTAATTTCTTGAAAGGAAAAATGCTAAATTGTTCTTCTATACTATAGGACAGTGTACAGCAGATCGAAGCCATCTGCCTACGAGGAAGAAACATTCATAAACAGGAAACAGTAGAACGAAAATAACATATTCCAAATTAAATACACCATCATTATATTCATCGGAGAATATACCCAAAATGGTAAATTCGCTTTTATTTTAAAAACCATAACATTCTTTTAATATGGTAAATTTGTTATAAACTGAACTGAAATTATTACCTGTGGCAATGGTAAGCGATATAAACTAGAAAACACTTGGAGCTGTTTTATTATGAAAAATGAATTAATATTTCATGTTTGAAATAGATGTGGATGTAACATTACTCTTAATATAATTAGTGGTATAAGAGAAAACATATATAATGAAAATTATTACTAGATTTGGGTTTGCCAGATAAAACTCATACTAACATGCAATCCATGTCATGTAAACTACCATACATGTCACATGTCACATGGGTAGCCCCTAACTACATCCAAATTTCACTTATTTTTAGCTCCAAAACAACCTTCTTGTAAATTTATGCTTGTTGTACTTCAAATCTAAACATATATGAATTCATTTTTATTTTAAATTAAAATATCTATTTGGATTGAATTCTGAATTTTTTTTATTTTGTATCCAACAAAATATTTAAGTTAGAATGTGAATAAAATAAATTAATTTATGATATATGAGGAATTTCATTTTCAGACAATAATTCGCTCGAAGTGTTGCCTTTGCGTCTCCTCCTCTCAAAACCTAAATAACTAAAAATGGGCTTATGACAAATAACCAATCCTTTCATCACACGTCACCGTTGCTGATCTTTAATTACTTCATACTTTTATAGCTAATTTCCGGACATATTGATATTGCCAATAAACTCTACCTATCACCCCTTTATATATATGTTTTTTTCTTTGAATAAGATGTGATTGTATATATTTATGTTCATGCGATTTATTCGACATCAATCGTAAAATTATTTCTATTATTAGGTTGTATTATAATATTACTGGGTGAATTTAAAACTAATGATCTTTGATTTGGCAAGTTAAATAACAGGATAAAAATGATTCTGAATCCTTGTGTTAATTCATCTCTTAAAGATCTATGGACCAGATTAATGGGAAAATGCTATTTTTGGTTGTTTTCCAACTTTGATTATATTTATAGAATTCAATTTGAGGCCATAATATTCTCATATTTTCAAATACTATCTCTGCTCCATAGAACTAGCTAATTAATAATTTAAAGAACAAAAAAGAATATTATTGGGTGAAAGAAAAGTTACCTAAGAAGGTAATAGCATGATGACTGTATAAAGTAAATGGGAAAGCGTGTGGTTTTATCATAATGTGGGAGAAGGAGAAGGGAGTGAGTATGCAATTAGTGATAAACACCTTTCTCACCGTCCAATAATGGTTCACATGACCACACGTCCTTATAGATGCTAGTAACACGTGTCGAAGAGGAGCAGAGATTATTATAAGTGGCTAATGCACGCCAAAGAATCTTTCTGGAGTTGCTTGGTTTTTAAGTTTGTTTTTATTACACATTTTTCCATTTGTTTATTGCAAAATTCACTTTTTGAATGAATAACTTCTTTTGTAAACAATAACAATAAATCTGCGGGTAACAGTCAATGTTATTTAATTAACAACAAAATACATTCTATGAGAACCTTCCCGTTAATTGAGTCTGCAATATAAAGGGAAGGGGTTATCAAAATTGTCATCATAGTTTAATATAATCATCATCATCATTCAGTTTTAAGGTTTGTTAACAACATGGACCTAAAGCCGGCACGCACGGACATTCCCGCATCCCACTTGCCTAAACTTTCGCCGTAATACATTTTCAGTTTCTAGATAAACATCCCATATTACTATTTAATCTCACATTATTAATTATTAATATTAAAACACACACAGCAAGCAAACTCTCATCCCACTAACATCTCTACACCTGCCGACACCTGGCACGTTAATCCAGGTCGGTGTCTTTACCCTCTCAATGGTCGTGCGCTTACCAAAAATTCATTGCTGACACGCGTGAGTACCCACACTTATTATTATTATTTATAATTTTGTGAGATGTGATTAAACTTATATGTTCAGGGTCAATATATGAAGTCAAGATCATCGATAACAACAATTGTGAGAATATGATTGAACCATCCTCTTCATATTTAATTTTTATTTATAGATATTAATTATCCTCATTTATTAATATGATTTCGAGATTTTCAATATAAGAAATTATATGATTCAAGATAATTAATAAAAATAATTTTAGAAGTAAGATAAAATATATATATATATACATATTTGTTAATTTTCTTAATTTAGTAAGAAGAAAAAATCATTTTCTGTTAACAATATCATTTATTTTATCAAGTAATTATGTAAATCTGAACTATGCCTTGTATTTTTACAAGTAATAAAAGAACATTCTTGTTCAAGCAAATTGTATTTGAATAATCTTAACTATTTGTTCAACAAGAAACAAGTTATGCATTTTCAATCACAAATATTATCCCAAAGGTGAACTTTAATTTAATAGTTTATTTGATTAAATTGTTATTTTATAGTTTGTAACTAATATGTGTATTACCATATTGATTTTCTTCTTCTATTTTTTCAATCAAATATATTCTATTATTAATATTTTTATTTTTATTTTAATGAATCACTAACTAATTTCTTTAAAAGGAAAAATGAAATAAATGAAAAAAAAAAGATAAAAACATTTTATAAAAACTTTTGAATTCATATCTAATTGAAATGTATAAATTGATCATCTTCTATATGAATTATTATTATAAGATGTAAAATTAATATTGTATCCAATCTTATTTTATAGTACATATTTTTACAATAACAAGAAGAAATATATTATTTAAAACTTCATTTCAATATTAATTAAAATTACATTACTATATAAGAAGAAAGAGAGTTAGAACGATTTAGTATACTAATAATTGACATTATCATTACTTTTCCCTATTCCTATATGATTCTTTTTAACCTTGTTTTCATGTACTTTATTAGCATTCATAAGCATACTATATAATATTTTATGCATTTCATAATATTACATGCATCATACTCATATCATACATATACTACAAAAATAAATGGAAATAGCGACGGAAATTTACCGTCGCTATAAGGGAATTAGCCGTCGCTATATGGTATAGCAACGGAAATAGCGACGGCAAATTTCCGTCGCTAAACCATTTGACGCTAAATCAATCGCGACGGATTAGCGATGGATTGACGACGGACAAAGTTCCGTCGCCGAATCCGTAGCTATTTAGCGACGGATTTTTCCGTTGCTAATCCGTCGCTAAATAGCTACGCTACTTCCATCTCAAATTTTTGTAGCTATTTAGAGACGGAAAAATTCGTCGCTAATTCTGTAGCTATTTCCGTCACTACAATTAAAAATTAATTGAATTTAATTTTGTTATATTTTAATATTTTAATATTTTTTAAAATATGAAAAATTGGATATAATTATAATAAAATTTTATATAAAGTTATACTTGAATTTTGAATTAAAATATTAATA
>CANYBF010536455.1:0-12957 GCA_948192965.1 Dalechampia spathulata | reverse complement strand
GTTTTAATTTCATTAATGCAAATGGAACGCATGTTCATAAACTTAGCCTTAAGTAATACTAGTTGCAAACACAAAGCATTATCATCCTTTATTATATATTGTTGCTTAACAATATTTTATAGTATAGGATTCAAGCTTGGCATAACACCCACAGCTTGTACTCATCATCAGTGGCAGGTCTAGCTCCGGGAATCTCCACCAATGCTATCAGGCGGCGAGGCCAGGTCCTCTCTACATGCTCCACGAAATGAGGCACCAGCCTACATCCCTCAAACTCCGTCAACCGAGGTATACTCTGCCACTGGCCATACTGATGATAAATTCTAGCAGCACTGTAGTGCGTGCAATGCCTGAATCTCAGTAGTGGGATGCAATCTATGTAAGTCATCACAATTACATGCTGTATGCGCCACAAGAGGCAGCTCCATCTGATCTCGCTCTCAGGTCGAGTCCTCATCCATTCAATCCAGTCCTGGAAGTTCATCATCCTTGCCTCACTAAAGGCATAGCCCCTCCGTATATGGCTATGAGGAAGGTATCTTTGCGGGTCACCCGCTGGCGGTGCCAAGATTCCGAGCTTCTCTTGAAGCCAAATCTATAATATAAAAGAAAATAAAAATAAAAGCTCACTGAGTTGAAAACTTTACAAAAGGCTGCTCAGGCAAAAGTAAGAGCGACCCACTGAGCTGAAAACCTAAGGGGGCAGCTCAGGTAAAAATTAGGGTCTGAAGCAAAAGCAGAAGCTTGATGAGCTAAAAACCTTACAAAAGGCGACTCATGCAAAAGATAGGGCGAAAATATAAAATTTTCTATGTTGAAAACCTGCGAAGGCAGCTTAGAATTCTCACCTGTAGAAGAAGCAGACTGCCACTGAAGCGCTTAGACTATCCATGCTTCACCTTGTCTAAACCAAGGATAATCTCTGCTACAATCATAGGGAAAGGGGTCCGACCCTCCATAATCTGGTCCATCACAGGCCCGATCAACAAATCTCCGTGACCAGACGGATCGACAAACAAGAACTGTGCTAACAGTCCAAAACCAACTGCCCTCAGCCATGATGGGTCTTCCACAGATTTCTGACCGCTTAGTCGGAAAAGGGCAACGAGATTTACAGGGCCGTCTGTAGTCAAAAGAGAGCCCACCTCTCGTGGGCCAGCATTAAAAGCCCTAATCAAATATGAGAACGCATCTCTAATAGGCACCGGCACTGTTAGCATTGCCATCATGCTACAAGTAACCCCGAGGATAGCAGCAAACTTCTCATACATTGGACATAGCTCAACATGCCCAAACCGACATACATGAACCTCCAGATCCCAGAACTGCATGGCAGCATGCAGAAAAGCATGATTAATTGAGACCTGCTGGAAGGTTCTCAAATATTAGAGCTCGATCTCGCCCAGTCGACTCTACTTATTATTTCCCCAACGGCGAGAAAGAGCGTGGAAAGGAGAAAATGATTGCTGAGTCATTGTATATCTAATTTCTGCAAAGAAAAGTAGATGGGTTATGTTATGCTAATGAACCTATAAGCATGATGTATTTATAAGTAGAAAATAGCATTGGATTCCATTACCAAATCCAAAAAAAAAACACACACACACAGTACAAGCATTTGTCTATTTTTACAGTCTGTACGCAACAGCCCTGATGTACTAGGCACACAATGCCAGTCTGTAATGCATTATCTTATTCTAGTACAGAAGCTACAGACTTCTGATGTTATGCATATGGAAGCTTGACATAGTAGCGCCTCTATGCGTCATCCTCCCCGGAGTGGTCATCCTCAGGACTGGGACTGTCCATGACATCAATGTTATGGTGCTCCAGACGTGCAGTCAGACGTGCAATTTCTCGATCCCTCTCCTCCATCATCCGAGCAAAATGATCGCGCTCCTCTCACTCCACTTGTCGGCTAGACTGCAGGCATAAAACATCTAGGCATGTAAGATATACATCCATGCATATTCATGCATTCACATTTATAACAAGTAACCACCTGGATATCCAACATCTCGGACATATGGTAGCGGCGCAACCCTGTCAGCAGCCTTGAAACATCTGCAATAGCTTCTTGCTCCACCTACAAGATCAAAATATGTGTCAGGTGACTGAAATCAAAGATGCATCAAAATACGTATACTCATATGGGTTGTGTTCAGAGGATCAAACTCGATATCACTCCTTGTTGGCACAGGGAAGGAAGTCTCGTAAAGATGCCCAGTTGCATCATAAGTAAAGATCAGTGGGTTTTGTGGCCATGCTAATTGACCCCCCACAAAATATATCGGACGCGCATATCCTGGAGGCACCTCTGGAGTGTCTGACATCGACACTTGTGGGACCGTATCATCCCCAGAATCACGGGATCTCTTTGAAGAACCGCCGTCCCGAGAGCTTCCAATTCCTGATGAGCCATGACGTCCGCCTCAACTGCCATGGGAAGAGGATCTCCCTCTGGTCCCACTAAATCGGTAACGTTGACTCCTACACGTGGAAAGTTCCACTGGCCCCAACAATCTCAACTGAATGAAGGAGGGGTAATCCACTGGTGAGTTTGACAGACGCTCCCGCCCGGGAATACCGGTCAATCCATCAATCACGTCTGAGTCGGTATCAGTACAAGAAGCCCAAAACATTGCACGTGGGGGTGCAGCAGGCTCCACCCGGCTGTCTGGTCCCAGATACCAATCCACAACACACTCACCTAAATAAAAGAGCCTACTCTCAGGTCCCTCCAATAGCATATGCTGCTCATCCTTATGCATCGAAGTTGCCACATACTCTGGCCTCAGATGCATGTTACTCCAAGGAAAGGGACGCACCTATTCCAATGACAAAGAGAAATTAGCCACCTGCATAGGTATTTCTCAAACCAGTTCAATACAGTTTAATGCTAATTAAATTGTTTCTTCTTACCTTGTCCAAGGTCAAGTTGTTGAGATGCTCCCTCAACTCATCCATGGTATAATCGAGCCTTCGCCTTGGTATGCACCATGCCCGCATACAAGGAAAACCAAATGGCATCCCATGTGGAATATCAGGCTCTGGCAGTAACCTGAATTCGTAGGCCATGATCTGCAAGGTCAATATGCATAGTTAGTAAGACATGGACATACATTACAGTAATAGAATTGACAGAATTCTGCTTACCTCCATAACTTGCCAACACCCAATGAAGCGGTCCCTACAATGCCTGCTATAGTAATCAAGCCCCTGCATCATGTGGGCCAGGCCAGCCCGGTGATTCCAGCAAATATCCCTGGGGTAATAGCAACCTCGCCAACCGGCAGATGGAAAGTATGCGTGGAATCTATCCACCACTCGATCATGGCCGTAATGACGAGCCTGTTGCATCTCTTCTCCACGCCAGTGAAGCAGGTGATATACGCACCAAAACAGCTTTGGTCCACTCTTGCACGGATCTCCCTTGGTAGCTGGGAGTACCACTCAAAGATGCTACGGATGCTACCGCTGCTTACCACTGTACGCTCCCTCTGTAAAATATAGAATTCAAGTCAGACTTCAGACTGAATTACAGAGTGTACAGAATAATTTCAGAGGTATAGAGCTCCTCCTCCTAGCCCTAAATGCACTTATTCATGCCTAAGAAGCCCAGAAACGCGTAATTCTCTGAGAAACGACTGAAAAATGGACCGTTTAGCCCATTTTTCAGTGCTATGTGTACCACACATAGCACTACGTGCGCCACACATGGCATAGATGTGGCGCACATAATGCTATGTGTGCCACATATAGCGCAAACCCACATCGAAAAATTTGATTTTCGTCGAACCAATCAGACAAACACGAGCCTACCTAAGCCTAGCTCAGTCTAGCACAAAATTCTAGCCTAATATGAGCCTAAATGCATGAAAAATAGCCTAGAATTTAATTCTCGGAAAAGCCATCAAAATCGAAAAACCAAGCCAAATCGCAGAAAACTCACCTTCTCAGGAAGAGCTCGGGACCGATGCTAGTCTATGGCGAAAGTCTCCACAATTGCATCACCAAAACGGGCTCCAAAATAGGTATCTCGAGTCGTAAGCTTGGTTAATGCATAACTGGGGACAGATTTGAGGTCCCGGGGGGTCGGTTGCATCCTAATACCAGCCATTTCTGCAAAAATGCAAAATTTTCAGTTTGGGGTTTCAGAGAAAATCAAGTTTTTGAAGGAAAACAAAGTGATTTTTGAGTTGGAAGCCCGGATATATAAAAATTCCAAGCAATGTGCGCCACACATAGGAGAATGTGCACCGCAAGTTGCAATTTTTGATAACATGCACCTGGCACTGTAGGGGTCTTCTAATGTGCGCCTGGGTCCTATAAATATGCCCATGAATAATTAGGCCTATGGTAAAAATTTCAGAATTTTTCAAGGTCGTTTGCCCCTCTAAAGCTCAATTTTCACGAGCCACAGCGTGTGAAAAATCCAGAAATTCAGTTAGAATACAGCAGACTGATACTCAAAAATTCAGGTATTTTTCCTGGACTATTTCAATACCAATTTCACTGATAACTTGTTTTCCTATGTCTGGCAAAGATAGAAAATTGATCCAACAGACGATCAAAAGCAGTCAAACCTTTGACTTCCGGTCAAGCCGTTGACCAGATAGTGTTGCATTCCGATAGAGGGTCCCAAATGAAGACTTTGGAGACAGACAACACTTAATTGATAGCGTGAGAACAAGATCTGACGGTTGATCACCCAGACCCAGCAGAAGGTCACCTCTGGTTCCGCTATAGAACCGCCTGATCCAGCAGAGATCATAGAGTCAAGCTCTTGACAACTAAATCCTAATGCATAGGCATCTGAATGCTGACTTCAGATGAATTACTCGCAAAGAAACCATCGGTCTCGTAGTGACCACCGACCAGCCCTGATCGAAGTATCCTGAATGCTGGGCCCCTAGTAATGAAACTGGGGTACTTATACTGGTCAAAACCGTCGACCAGAAATGTCAGAGGCCCAGCAGAGGATCCTGAAAGCCGTTTCAGAGATATCTGATATTTATATGATGGCGCGAGAATAGACTGAGCAGATGGTCATCCAGGTCCCGCAGTTGACCATATGATCTAGCAGTGATCGCAGAACCAAGCCTTTGGTTCCTAAACCCTATCGCATAGGTATCTAGATGCCAGCTCTAGATGATTGAATCGCGACGTTGCCATCAGTCTTATTAGGGACCATTGATCAACATTGATCACCTAGTCCGAGCACCGGGCTCCCATTGGCAGAATTGGGATTATCAGATCAGCATTGGTCTTCTAGCCCGAGCACCGGGCTCCCAGTGACAGGATTGGGATCTAAGCCTCAATACGAGCACCTCTGTGAGTCAAGTACGCTTCCTACTCCTTGTGAAAAGTCATGTTATGATCAGATCACATTTTGACGACTTACGCGTATGTTGCCTTAAAATGATTCTGATCAAGGGGCAAACTGTTGACCCTCACTTTTCACCATCGTATAATTTAGGATCTTTGTTGATTCAGCTAAGATTTAGTCTTCGGTATCAATCCCAATTATTCACATAGACCTCTGTATCTTCCTCTGTGTGTTCTGGCATGTAGAACATCTCAGGACTGGTGGGGCCCACCATGGCGCCTGGCGGGACCCGTTGCATATTCTGAGTATTCTGTACATGCAGAACACCCTTCTTCTTTTGCCTACATAAAGCAAATCACTTGAAATGCAAAATATTGCATTTTTGGCCCTGGGTACTATTCATTATAAATAGTGCACAAGTAGGGCCCACTAAACAAAAACGGGGTCCGCTGCCCCTGTTAACCCATTCTGTGTATTCTGTACTTACAAAATACATTTTCCAGCTGCCTTACGGAAGACACAACACTTGGCTTCGCAAATGCTATTTTCTGGGCCTACTACGCAGTGGGGCCCACCCAGGACATTAATGGGGCCCGTTGCTCCTATTTCCCATTCTGTGTATTATGTACTTACAGCATACATTTCACACCTGCCTACGCATGGTAGGGTACACAGAATGCAAAATATTGCATTTTGGACCTATGTCACTATTCATTATGAATAGTACACAGGCGGGGCCCGCACTCTCCAATTAACCGATTCAGTGTATTCTGTACTTTGCAGAATACATCACATTGCTGCCTTACGCAAGGCACATCTCGTGGCACCCCGAATGCACGTTTGTAGGCTCACCGCGTTGTGGGGCCTGCTAAACACTAGTGGGGCCTGCTTCCCACTATCGTCCTCTTTAACGCGTTTTGTACGGACAGAACACACCCTATCTACTGCCTCACTTAAGGCGAAATGCCTAGCATGCTATTTGCTATTTTTTAGGCCCTTTTATGCTATGGGGCCCACAAGGGTACTATTCATCATGAATAGTACCCAGATGGGCCCACCGACCAAATTCACCAATTTGAGTGTTCTTGACGCGTAGAACATATTTCCACTAGTGCCTACGCAAGGCATGACTCACGGCATCCCGTATGCCACATTTTGGCCTTAATGGGCCTATCGGGCCCAAATTGGGCCCATTTAGCAAAACTCGATGTTCGGGGCCGAATTTGAGAAAATTTATAACTGCAAAGTTTCTTGAAATGTCATTTACACTTTCCTAGACATATGGCACTCATCCCGTTCTGCCCATACGAGGTGGAGTGCATAGGCCAAAAATGCAACGTGCGTAGCGCATGGCCCTATAGGCTATGCACGTTGCATAGTAAAGACGTTTGGTCGGGAGCCCTTTCGGGACCAAATTTGGAAAAACTTCATTCAACAAAGTTATTCCTCACATTGAATAATACTTATACGCTTCAGGGCGCATCCCGGAAGTGATCGCAGTGGGCCCTATGTGAGGGTTTTCGAACTATATGCGCACGCATATAGGCCTATGTGCGCAGCATATAGGCTATGTGCTGCGCACATAGCCCTATATGTGGCACACATGTATGCAAATACGTGCCAAAAATTATAAAATTGCCACCCAAAAATTCGCTCTAAAAATATAGAGCTCGGGTAACATTTTCCAGACCCCCGAAAATTGCTCTGAGAGTAGCCAAGAATACTCTGTCGGATCTACAAGAATACTCTGCCGGATCAACGTAATTTCCCTCTTTTTCTTTATTTTTCTTCATTTTCCTCTGATTTTCTAAGGTATATGCACCACATATACCTCTATGTGTGCCACATGTAGCACATGTGTGGCACACATAGGGTTATATGCAGTGCATATAACCCCCGGTTTTCAAAGAAACTCACGTTTTCTCCCTGGTTTTCTTCCTAATCTGGCCATTTTAGGGCCATTCAAGGCTTTTCCATGCCTTGGGTGCCCTAGATCTGCCTTAAACAAGCCATATTTTAAATCATTTTCAAACCAAAAATTATTTTTCACGATTTGGATGCAAATCCTTGAGCTAAAACCCGGTTTTGGGTTCGATCTACCTAGATCAGGGCCGGATCTACGGGTTTCTGCTAAAAGAATTTCGGTTTTCTCCCAGTTTTCAAAGCTATGTGTGCCAAACATGGCTCTATGTGAACCACATGTCCCTCATGTGTGGCGCACATTGATCTCAGTTTTCACAGAAAAGCTCTATTTCAACCCGAACCGCTCCCAAACCGCTTCGGTTTTGAACTTTCCAGTGACTCCAGTAACTAGATCGTGCACTTGGGGTTCTGGATCTATCTTAAATCATCCAAATCTACTTGATTTTAGCCTTAAAATTAATTATTTCAATTAATTGCTTAATTAATTGTTTGGTTCATCAAACCGGAGGCCGAAACAAGGTCAAAATGAGGTACTGTCTTCATTAAACATGCTTATTTTGGTATGTAGTTTAATTATGTACTGACAGATTGAATTTTTATGTAGATCCAGAGGGTATGTGTGCCACATGTCATGCTATGTGCGCCACACCTTGTCCATGTGTGGCGCACATAGCCTGATGTGCGGCGCACGTAGTTCACGTTTTTCCAGAAAAATCGTATTTCAAGCCGTATTTTGGCCATATTTTAACGTATCTAGTGGTATTTGAGTTTCACAGTAGCTCAAGTATTCTGGAAAAGTCATAAAATAATTTTTACATAATTAATTTTGGCGTCAAAATTAATTGTTACGATACAATGCCATTTTTACTCGTATAAATGCGGTTTTTGATAGGATTGGTTTTAATTGGTCGTAGGGCTATCTCCAAAAATTATGTGTGATAATAGTCCTCCCAATTAAATTTGCCATAATTAAATAAAAATTATTTTCCTTAAAATTATTTTGTTTAAATGAATTTTCACGATCCGGCTCGTGTTTATTGTTTCAATTATTGCCTAATAATTGTTGGATTTTGACTCTTGGTTCGTACTTTTAAATGGTATGGGACTAGTCAATTAAATCCAAAATTCATTGACTACTAATGAATTTTATTTATTTATTTTGCATATTAATCAATTCGCATTTTGGATCGTGCAACTCGAGGGAGAAAAGGGGTATTACTTAATACCCGGGAATTAATGTATGTTAGGAATATTTGTAATAGGATATGATTTATTATTCGGTCTGTAATAATCTCCCTATTTCCTGTCTGTATCCCCTAATTTCCTCGATCCCTTTTCTGGCCTTTTATTATTTTTAATCGTGAATGATTTATATTTGCTTAAATATTTATGTCTTTCATGTCACATGCCATGTCACATGACACATGTACACACTACTATGCATGCCATGCATACACCGTATGCCATACCATACTGTATTTCATATGCATATACATATAAATATGCAAATACACAAATACGCCAATATGCAACCCAATACACTCAATCAATCAATACGCCTTATCATGCATACATATATGCCATGCCACATCATATACTATGCCACGACGTATGCCATTACGCATATCATACTATATGCCATGTATATACTATGTTGAATACACATTCACATACGCACTACTATGCCATGTCATACGTATGACATGCCATTCATCATCTCACATGCCATGCATACGGTATGTCATTCATCTCACATGTCGTGCATACGGTATGTCATTCACCTCACATGCCACGCATGCGGTATGTCATTCACTTTACATGCTATATATATATAGTATGTCATCCATTTCACATGCCATGCATATGGTATGTCATATAATACCATATTATAATTTAACATTTCACATATCATGTCACATCATACAAGCACATTCTACTATACATGCCATGCATATGCCATAGCATGCATCATTTCACATGCCACGCATTTGATATGTCATACATATAACATGTCATGCGTATGCCATGTATTATATGCCATATATCATTCACATGCCACGTACAAGGTATGTCATTTACTATGCCATGACATGCATATGCCATGATATCCATCATACCATGCATACGGTATGCCATTCATTCTATGCATCATGCATACACTATGCATATATCACTCAAACGTCAAAATACTACACAACCCCTAAAACGTTAACGCATAACGTAATACACTACTTGCCATAATATGTACTTACATATTAGGTTACCATATCATGCATATGATATGTCATACATGCTCATACGTCATGCATATGCCATGTTACTCTTACCGCTATATCACATGACATGCATATGCCATGCCATCTAAATGCCATATAGCTTTATATGTCATTCTACATGCAACCTTGCAACGTTAATTCACATGACACACTATGTGCTTACATTTACGCTTGCATGCTTGCCTGCTTAGGATAATTAATCCTAACTATAATGGTAAAATCGATTTTGGAAACTCATAGAATAGATCTCCACCACCCGAACCCAATCTCTGAAGGGTTTAACTAGCACTCATGCTATGGGTCGGTTGGACCAATCCGGAACCATCTGGTGGTGACTCCCTTACTACTCTTTCAAGTCTGTATCATTCCCTAAGGGAACCACTTAGGAAGACTGCGCTTTCGCTCCAAGTGCGGTCCCCGGTCCGTGACTTTTGCAAGCCTCGCTCTAGGCTCTGGCTGAAACAGGGCTCTCACACAATCAAAGGATCCTAGTTTTGGAATGTTGCTATGGTTAGTTACATGTGCTTTAATCTAGTAAGAACAAGCTAAGGTCCCCTCGCTACGTTTTCTATAAAATATCCAACTTAATGGAATCATCAATATAGGACTATACCTAGTGTTTATCCATTCAAGGAATCATTGACATTTAAAAATACAAGGCAATGAGTGGTGAAGGAAAGATTTGCTTTCTTGAGGAGTTGAATGGAGTCCAAGGTACTCACTCACCCATAATCACCAATTTAACTCAGGATAAAAGATGGTGTGTATAGATGCAAACTATGTATGTGATATGCAATACAATTAATCCAACTATAATGAGAAAATTGATATGGAAACTCTTAGATTTCAGTGCCACCACTCTTTCGCTATAGGTCCCTAACAGAGTCGCTACTATAGGCAAGGCTTTCACCATAACCTAGAGTGAGGCTTATGAAATATGGCATCAAGGGCTTGATTGGAATGAAAGTATAATCTTCTTGAGGGGCTACCTTAAGGAATGATATGGACTCAAAAGAGTTGTAGGTTGGGAGTCACCACCTATAGCATGAGTGCTATGTTAACACTTCATAGATGGGTTTGGGTGGTAAAGATCTATTTTTTATGAGTTTCCAAGTTCAATTTTACCATTTTAGTTGGATTAATTATATTAGGTAGGTAGTAAGTAAGTGCGTAGCATATAGCAGTACAAGGCGGCGTGACATAACATTGGCCATTTCATTGCCTTCTTCATACTGAACTCCAGCTGCTCTTCACCAATATGGAGAGTGAGGTTTCCTACATGTACATCCACTAATGCTCTTCCTATGTTCAGGAAAGGTCTTCCAAGAATCAGGGGGCAGTTGACATCCTCATTGTAATCCAGCACCACAAAGTCCACTGGAATGATGAATTTGTCTACTTTGATGAACACGTCCTCGATGATCCCAAATGGTTTCTTCACCGACTGATCTGCCAGCTGTATTACAATTGATGTGGTCTTGATTTCTCTGATCCCTAGCTTCTGAAAAATGGCATATGGCATCAAGTTGATACTTGTGCCCAAATCACACAAACATTTGTTAAATACCATATCTCTCACTTTACATGTCAAGGTGAAACTACCAGGATCTTGTAACTTAGATGGAATTTTATTTGATAAAATTGAGCTATAGTTTCCTGTTAGTAAGACCGATTGTGTATTATCGATGGTACGCTTATGTGCTAAGATCTCTTTTAAGAATTATGAATATTTTTGAATATCTTGAATCATCTCAGCAAATGTCACATTAATTCTCAATTTTTTTAATTTTTCCACAAATGCAGTAAATTTTTCATCTACCTTAGATTGTACTAACCTTTGCAGAAATGGAATGGGGGGCATATACTTACTTGGTCCGGGCTCCTTTTCCTTCTTCTTATGCCTAGACTCAACTCCATGATCATATGGTTCATTACAACGATCGTGGCAGTGATTTTTATGCTCCTCATCATGTATCCGTGAAGTTCCAGCTTCACCACTACTTTGCCTCCTCTCTTTGTTCCTGCATTCATCATTAACATTGATAGGCTCCTTACCCTTATTAACAAGCTCATTGCCACTTCTTAGCTGGATTACATTCACTTGTTCCTTGGGGTTTGGCTCAGTATTGCTTGGAAGTCCTCCAAGGTTCCTTTGTGCTATTGTTGTCGCCAACTTCCCACTTGCACTTCTAAATTGTGGATGGAGGAGGAATGCTTCTTCGTGATTTGATCAAACTTATCCTTCATTCTCTTTTATGTTTCCTCCTGGCTCGTCAGTTTGGTTCCTAGCATCTCCATAAATTTCTGCATATTTGATTCAAAATTTTTTTTGCTAAGGAGGTGCTGGTTACTGTGGCTTTTACACATTCCTGCATTGTTACTCCAAGTAAAATTTGGATGGTTTCTCCATCTTGGGTTATATGTATTGGAGTAAGGATTATTACCTTGTCTTCCCATGGAGTGTGGCATATTGCCCATAAAACTAACCTATTCCATGGCCTCACATGCATTGCATTCACTAACTTCATGTCCTACTTGTTCGCATAACTCACATGAACTGGACACTTTTGATAAGTTACTGATTTACTTAGTCAAATTTACAACTTCAGCCTACAAAGCATTAATAGCATTAAGTGATAAAACACCTTTTTGTTCTTTAATTACTGTTATAGACCTGTTCGATGCCCAAAGTGCATTGGTAGCTGCCATTTCCTCTAACAGTTCATATGCTGCCTCTATCGTCTTCTTTATCAGGGACCTTCTAGCTGCGGCATCAATGGTCCCTCTGGTTGTTTCACTCCATTGTAAAATGTCTAAAGCAGTAACTCTCTCGGTAGATTGTGGTGAGGGCACTTCCATTATTGCTCCTTGAATCTTTCCTATGTTTCATATAAAGATTCACTATCCATCTGCTGGAAGTTGATGATCTCCTTGATAATCTTTGCAGTCTTTGCCAAGGGGAAGTATTTAGCCAAAAATGCTTGCACAAGCTGGTCCCAAGTTGTAATTGACCTTGGAGTCAATGAATTTAGCAAAATCTTTGCTTTGTCCCTCAGTATAAATGAGAATAGCCTTAGCTTTATAGCATCCTTGATCACCCCATTGTACCTGAAAGTATCATAAATCTCCAGAAAAGTTAAGATATGAGCATTAGGATCCTCATTTGGTAAACCAAAAAACTGTACCGAAGACTGCAGCATCTGGAGTAGAGCTGGCTTGAAATTATTTACTGCAACTGTTGGCCTCATGATGCTTTGTTGGTTAGCATAATGAAGCAGGGATTTTAGGGGTTAATAATAAAAACACAATTACAGACAGAATTAAATCCCTTAGTCTCTATGGACTTAGTATAGAGTGAGAAGGGTATCGAACTCGGGGAGCTAGGTATTATTCCAATCTCCAATTATAAAGTTCATTGATTTCTAGTAT
>CANYBF010536448.1:0-52025 GCA_948192965.1 Dalechampia spathulata | reverse complement strand
GATAGGGTTTTTATGTAAAAATAAAATGAAATGGGTAGAGTGGGATTGGAAAGAATGTGTTATTGTTATTTCCAATAAGCTAGTCATAGAGTATGTAAATCGAGTACTTGTGATCTAGTGTTTATCAATAACAGAAGTAGCCTTATTCATCCATGTATTCTTCTACGTGCCAATGCTATGTGTGCCTTGCTGTGTTTATGGGATGAATGTTATGCTACATGTGATGTTTGTCTATGATGTGCCTAGATGTGCTTGTCCTAAAATTATGACAATCATGTATAAAGGAGCTAACCTCATTTTGTGTCTGTAGGTATAATTGATCGGCTGGCTTGTTGAAGGTAGTGTCCGAATACGAGCACCGCACGGGTTCTTAAGCATTTTCTCACATTCAACCCATGACAGTACGGGCGTACAGATATCCGTACGGGCGTACCAAGTTTCCTGGAAACGGTACGAGCACACCAAGAGGTTGTACGGCTGTACCGTAACTTCCAGGAAAATGGGTTTGTCAGGAAAATTGGGGTGGTACGGGCGTACCATATGGCATACGACCGTACGGCTACTCGCAGGAATTTTTGATATCAGGGTTTTCAGGTTGGTACGGGGCGTAAGGAACTAGTACAGCTATACGCGACTTAAAAGTGACATTTTAAACAGATAAACATCAGATATTTCATTAGGTTTTCCTATCCCAAAACCTTAGAATTCTTATTTCTTGGTGCTTTGAGCTTGTGGAAGCTTCAAGAAACAAGTTTATCAATTGGGTTACGGATTAGAGCTAGAAGTGACTTATTCCAGGTTTGTGCTAGTTTATGCTATTTGAATTCTGTATTTAGTTTCTGTAATTTGAGTTGGTCCAAGGCCAAGATAGGCCTGGAAAAGATGCCTAGGGGTTGTATATTTGTATGTTTTTGTATGATTATATTGTAAATGTGATAATTGTTTAAGTTGGCATCATTTATGTGATTTATTATGGGATGTATGAGCATATTGGCTTGAGCATGAATACATGGATTGAGAAATACAGAGAAAGAGTGAAAAACAAAAAGGAAAGGCATGTTGGGTCATATATTACAGGATTCCATAATAGAATCGTATATTATTGTTGCCCTCCTACGGGAAATGAGTCTCGAGACATACCGTTAAAAAGAAAAGGGGTTCATTGAACCGTAATGAGAATGCCCTCCTTCGGGATATGAGTACCGGTACATACAAGGACCCAGCATGGATAAAAATTATGCACAATGTAATGGAAAAGGGAAAAAAGATGATAAATGAAGTGGGGTGCATAGCATGGTTGCATTCCACATTGTTGTTGTTTGTGTTTTGATAGCCTGAGTTGTATTGCTTGTATGTGTTATGATTATATGAATATATGTTTGTTACTAGCGCCATTGAGTCTTCGACTCAGCGTTTATCAATTGATGGACGCAGGTACTGAGCCTACTGTTAAAGGTTCCGAGAAGTGATTATCAGTATCAGCAGCAGGGATTGGATTTGACAGCAAATCCTTTTTCCGAGGTGGTTCCGGACAATAGAGCTTGCTCCTTTACTGTTTAGTTTGTTGTAGCTTGTATTAATTATAATGGCAGTAGACGTTTGTAGTTTGATGTAATGATTCAGAACCCTTGTGTATATGGATTTTCATAAGTATCAATATATGGATTTGATAATTGGATCTCCAGGGTTTATTGTTTAACGCTGCAAATTATTTTCACCACCATTATATGTATTATCCTCATACGATATATCTTTGTATGTATTCTGTATCCCTTGTAGTGTATGTGGTGGTTTCTTTTGGGCGATCATCATATATACTACGGGAGCATGTTACTCCAAGTATGAGCTGGGTGTGACATATTATACAATAAGTATACAATATGGATACAAAGGGTTTACAAGCGGAATATAACAATTACATCAATACTCATAATCTGGTTATTTGTCATAATATTTATAGTAAATAAATAAAAATAAACTCCCTCACAAACTAAGATCTATTATAGACAAATCTATCACTATTCATATCTGTAAGTACATATCTTATACATGATGAAAAATAAACTTCAATTTTATAGTAAAAATTGTCAGAGCTTTAGATATAGAATCTACTGCTCGTTTTTAGAACAAACAAGTCATTTACCTTTCAAGTCATAACATCTATTTTTGGACCAATCATGCTAAAAAAAAATAAAAAAATAAAAGTGATTTCGTGAAGACCATTCTTCTCTTAATTGCACTGCACAATACGTCAGATATTATAAATAGCAACACGATCAAGTACCAATCACTTGTAACATAAGTTATTTAGGTTGCTTGGTATTTGGTTTAGACCAAATTATTTCAGATCTATTAATATAATTATTAATTTACTTTCTCAACTTTTAAATAAATTTAAATTGAATTTTTTATTAGCTAAATAAACTTAAAATAAATTAATGATTTAATAAATTTTTTTTAAAAAATAATAGTTTAAAATAATCTTATCATTTTCAACGAATTTTTAAAAAAATTGTTATATGTACCTAATTGTTTAGGATTATTGTTGGTTGGCTTATAATAACTTACATGACGTAGAATTTTAAAAAATTACATATAATTTTAAATAAATTAATTTAAAAATAATGTTAAAATAAAATATTTTTTTATTATTAAAATAATTAAACTTAAAACAAAATAAGCGGATGAAGCTAAGTATGTTTTTATAAAAAAAATAAAAAATAATAGTTTTAAAAAATAGAGAAATAATAAATAATTATTAAAAGTAATTTGAAAGAAGAATAGAAATAATTAAGATAAAAAAGATAGAGAAAGAAAAAAACATATAAGAAATTAAAAATATGATATGAGATATTAATGAAAAGTTAGTATTTTTAAAAGAAAACCCCAAAATACTTTAGTTTGAAAGAAAAAATAGATTGATTTGAAAACAAAGGGTCTTTGAACTTAGATTTTTAAAAATACAAAATAAAAAATTGGGTATTTCTGTAATTATTTCTTGTTATGACAGTGAAGGGCTTATGGGTTCTGTGTTGGATAATTGAGCCTGAATATCGTACAGGGCCGCTAATCCCATCAGAAAAGGGAACAGTTCTAAATAACGTGGCACTTTTGAGAATTCGTAAAAATAGTGGATTTTCAAAATTACAATTTTAAGGGATTTTTGTAATTATTCTAAACAAAATCACAAGAAATACATGCTTGAACATGGAAGCGCATTCCATAACCACCAAAACCAAAACCTACTTAGTGGCCCAGAGAGGAAGCTTTAAATTGCATTCAGCCATTGATATTACAGAAACCAAAACCAAAGATCCTTCATCTCTTAAAAGAAAAGGGCCCAAAAGAAAACATAACTTGGAAGGTTCTTCATGGTAAGGCTAAAAGAGCAGGAAGACTGGTAATGGCATCTTCACTGCTAAACAAGCGTTTCAGCTGATTCACAATTTGCCTGTAGATTCTGACTCTGGCAGCAGAAATGCTTAACAACACACTCTTTCTCAACCTCTTTAGCTTCCTTCCAATCTTGACCTTTAATTTACACAATCGGATCCTGGAGAAAGATGGTTTTCTTCTGAAATCTGCTTGTTCCAAAGTTTTGTAGATGAGGAACTGAGCCTTTCGGTGAATAACCTCTTGGGGGTCTTCTTTATGTATCTTGGAGTAAGAATATGATGATTTCTTGATTATCATAGCCATGAGGGAGTTGTTCAGAGAAGAGGGGAGATGATGGAAGGTGGTGGGCAGATTGAAGAGTTATATAAGGAAGGCGTTGAGGTTGGATAGGGTGGGTGATGTATGAGTGCATGTGCACTCATATTTGGTAATAATAAATTGGAAGATGGGTTGTATCTTAAAACTAATCATTTTGTTGGTTACTTATAGAAGATATAAAACTATTAATTTATACCAAACTTATCATACATTTTTGACTTTTTCTTTTTTTTATATTAATTCATTCTGAAATGTGAACCCCACAAACCATTTGCTTTTACGTTTCTCAGACTTCCCAAGTCAACCAACCACACGATTCTTTTGTCCATGTCTTCTCCATGTATGTCAACTGCAGTTGGTGATAGCGATACAATGTGACTCTAAAAACTTAATACCACGTGTAACAATTGATTTGTTATTAATTTTAAGTCAGCCCAACCATGTTTACTAATTTTTCTTACGTTTTGCTGGGCATGCGAGCAGTTGAAATATGTGTAATAAGCCGCCCCCACGTTTGCCATTTTGGACATATATAGCACCTGTTCAAAATTCCTCCCCCTGCAATTACAATTTTTTATTTAATGTTAATTCCAGATTTACAACCGGAATTTCATTCATTTTTTTACAATTAAATAACAAATTTTTGAATTCAAATTTTAATCAATTCATGTGATGTTATTAATTTACTCTAATTTCAACATACTTTTTTTATATTTATCTTTTTATTTTCTGTTTATCAACCGATTATTGAAACAAAATCGATCTATTAGTTTCGATTTTTTTAAAATGTTAAACCTAAATCTAAACCGTTAACCATTAATTTAAAAAACATTTAAAATATTTAAAATTAAATATAAAATAATCTTTAGAAAAATATTTATTTACATAAAAATCAAGCAATATATGATTAATGAATTTTCAAACACGATTAATCAAAAAATTTTAGTATGAAGTTATAAAATAATAAAAAAATAACAAAGATCAAAATGGAAGATTTTGATGATAATGCTATTGGGAAAAATAGAAAAAAGGGTCATAATTTCTATTTGGTTTAGAAAAGAGGATAAATATTGTTTAAAAACATAATTCAAACCTGTAACATTCCATGAAGGTAACTTATATTGAGGTACAAGCTCTCATGATATTGGTATGATTCCTGTACAAACTTTTCTTTAATCAAATCAAAAAATTTTTAAAAATTAAAATTCAAACTGTTAGATCAATTAATCATTAATTTTGGTTTTTTTAAATCGATTTTGTTGTACAGCCCTCTAACATTAAAACTCTTTATTATTGAAAATAAGTCTCATTTTTATTGGCAATAAATTGCTTAATTAAACAAACTGAGAAAAGGACTAACAGTGGAATGGTACAAGCAGATGCCTGTTATCACCCGCTCCTATCTCACACCTGCTATTGTCACCACAATCGGTTGTTCCCTTGACGTATCTGTCTCTTTTTCCATGGCCCTTATATGCTACCCTCTATTATTTGCTTATTTTGAAATCCTTATTTTCTGACTGCTACTAGTGGGTCTTTGTAAACTCTTGTCCAAGCATGCATGATGCTCCATCCCAAAAATAAAATACGGCGACATATATGACGCTTGCTTGCAATCTTTGCTTTGCTAAGTTTTGGATTCTTTTTTTTCTAATTTTTGTATCCTTCAAAATCCCCAAAACCAGAAATTGAACAGATGCGAAATGCAAAATGAAAACGGTGTATATTATTTGTTTAATTGTAAGGCAGGCAATTTAACTTGAAGAAACCTTAAAAAAAAAAAAAAGAAACAAACTGAGATGCAGCTACCACAAATTAAACAAACCACACTTTGATTATATAGACTGCGTATATTTCATCAAATCATTGCCTCGCAAGATCCATGAAAATACCAATTCCACTTGCTTCCCTTCAGCAAACTGCGATGTAATACACGTGCCAAAAAGAATCACCCCCTCATGAGCTGCACTAGACAGGAAAAAATCTGGGTTCCAGTATCATCTACATAGTAAGTATTACTGCTAGAAAAGGAGCACCGCCGCTAGCGGATGGGATGATATTGCGCTGATATTCTCTTAGGAGGCATTTTTCGCAGGATGAAAAGCACTAGAGCTGAGGGTAGAATTTCAACTAGCTGCATTTCAGAACAAAAGTTTTTACGCATGCGATTATGTATAGTGCCAGAACTTCATTATATTGGCAAGTTAACACTGGAAGAGTACCATGTAATAGATCAAGTTCAAAACTGGATGACTCAGAACGTCTAGTGACGCGCCTGAAGCAAACGCCGAAAGAAGAAACTGCAGATTAAGATCAAGTTGAATGTCTATTAAGAAGAATTGGGAAAAAAAAAAAACCCACAGTGAAGAACGATAATGCATCAGTATCACTACTACTCTCTTTCTCCTTGAGCCAAAAGATGCAATTTAATCCAGCAAAATCCAATTATCTCCAGCGTCTAGCCAGATTTCCCATGCTTAGACATCCACAACTCTATTGCAGATTTGCAACTAATTGATATCTGTCAATTACAGCAATTCGATTCTTCACTTGATACTCTATCATTTGCAGGGAAGACCAAACTATACGGTAGTAGGCAGATGGCTATCTTGCAATGCCTGAGATCAACCGCTTGATGTAATCTAGTTAGCCATCATGGCTGTGCAGCATATGCATGTTCCTGGGTTACATTACCATCTGCAAATCACAACATTTCTACCTTCTTGGCCCACAGAGCAATGCAAATTATCTTATTTAATGAACTATAGGTGAGCTCAGCTAATTGCAACCGATCATTCAGACGTATGCTTCTGTCCATTAGTTACTAGACAGTGTATTCATTCACTTAAAAAAGTAAAACGACTTCAGCTAAAGGAACTATTTATTGATATACTGAAACTGACAGAAATCAAGTATATCAGTTAGATAGAAAAATCATGTGCCTCAGGAAACTGCCATTTCCTGCTGTTGTTGACAGTTGGTGATGCCATATGGCATGATATGGACCATATGAATGAAATATCTTAAACCACAGTTTAGCAGCAATTATTGCATCAAAAACAGAGTCCTTAAGAGATAACCATGATGCCAAGCTTACCACAACGCAACGTATGACGAAGCACATAAAACATATGGCTGCAACTGCTCCAACCTGGAACATGGCAAACGTAAAGTTGGCGATAGTTTAACGAGCAATGCATTATGCATGTATTTGCACACTTCTGTTTTGTAAGACTTGTAAAGTCCAGATTAATTAGATTCCCTCTTCAAAATATGGGTGAGTTGTAACAGATCATAATCCAAGTCTGGATATCAACATACAAATACATTATCCATAAATGCGCAACTTTATAGAATTTGCAATCACTTATGGTTTGATTTTTACTATCTGTCAAATTTGAGAAGAATAATTAAAAATAACATATATGTTTCATCTCTCACGAGTTGTTCAACATAAAATCATAACAGAAGAGTAAAAAAGAAAAACACTTCCATAGAGGAAAAGGAGAGGTATCAAACCTCACGGAGCTTCTTTCTTCTCCCTTTAGACTCGATGGGGAAGTGTCTCAGCATGAAATATAATCTGAAACCATCCATCAGTTCATGAAATTCTCAGAAAGAAGAACCAGTAATATGATCAGAAAGAAAAGGAAATTTCACATAACTAAATTATGGAGGCAGTTCTGCGCACAATAATTACCACAACTTATTAGTATGCCACAGTACTCACCTCCCTCCATACAACAAGAAACCTAGTGCCGCTACAATTGACACCGCTGGTGGAAAAAAAGTAACATATTTCAGCAAGTATCACGTTTAAGATCAAGAAGAAACACCTTTAGCATGCAACGTAAACAACAAGAGCATCAATCTTCCGATAAAGAAGTCATCATCAGGGGTAGGATACAAAGGTTTACCTGCAATAAATATTTTTCCACTGAATTCTACGATGCTATTATCATCCACCCAGAGGTATCCCCATATGCAGACCTGATCAGTATTATACAAAGATATAGCATGAACAATACTATAATCTAGCACTGGACCTCACAATGCCTGGTCAGCTGTTTCTGCCAGGAAACCATGGGTGACTACTACCCTTATGGATATGCTTATAAAACAGTCCGTTCTAATAGCCCTACATCTTTCCCTGAAATGTTGCATCTGTGTTCCTCACTATGGTGGGACATGACACGAGGGATCGTGCAAATAAACAAAAGTAGTTTCCAAGAGGATCAGAATCATGTGCACAAATTAGACTTGGAAAAGGGTTAGCCAAAAGCCTAAGACATCAAAAATGACAGATTTGTTCCAGGTTATCCATATTGTAATGGTCCTCCCAAGTATAAGATGATATTTGACAGAATGCAAATGGAACCAAAAGATTTCATGCATAAGACTACATGAGTTGGACATGAGATAAGCGCAACAGGAACTGCTAATGGAGATAATATCAGGTGCACTAGAACAGATTGAAAGAATGTGCCTACCTGCATGAGGTAAATTGCACCATTGACTGAAACATAAACAACTATGAGCTTATCTGCTGGCAAACTTCTTGCCTGGTTGTCAAAATAAGAAAATGAATGAGAATCTCATGAAATTATTCAAACTTCAAAAGGTAGAATCTCATGGAGCAAAGGAAGCGTCAATTAATTGCCTACAATTCATAAAAGCCAAAACAATCCACAGAAACTTGCCTGGTGATATATCTCCGCCCAAAATAAAACAAGCAGGGTATACGTAGAGAAGAATAGGAGTCCCGGAAGATCCAGTAATATCAATGTTAGAACCTAGTCCAAGATGCACAAGCAACGCAATAACATCAAAGCGTAGTATACCAAATGAATCGTCAAGTGACTAAAAATATAGAGCCCATATTTTCAAAGTTCAAGCTAACCTTGAAATGAAAAACAAACACTTGCTCGTGAAATCCAAACACAACTGCGCGCACTACAAAAACAGATAATTTTCAACAGAACAAGTTAGAACTCTGATCGCTAAGCTATTAAGATAAGAATCCATAAACCAAGCTTTTAAGCACCACCTCCATTAACAATGAAGTTCATCAAGTGGAAAACTTTTTGAGTTGTCCAGCCATACTCGGGAACTCTCAATTGTATTCGTATTAATTGTATCTGAACATCCAATAAGCACAATAGAAACTCAGTTAACAATAATATTTTAGGAGTTTATTTTCCTTGTATTAAATCTCACAAGAAAGTCATGGCCACGAATTCGAATGGTTCCAAGGATTCAGAACGAGAACATCGAGTACTTGATAAGAAATGGAGCAATGATAGTTACTTGTGCTTGCTTAAAATGCCAATCATTTTATACCAACTAAAAGAACCAAGGCTTTTCATTTCAGACAGACAAACACAATCCACTCAATCCATCAAAGATACAAACTTTATCAAACACGAAAAGGACAACAGAGAGAGAGAGACCAGAGCAACAGAAGAAACAAGCGCATAAGCAGCACAAAGAGCATAAAAGATCCCATCTTGCCATTCTTTAGAATCATTAATCTCATCCCACCAATTCGCAGCTAAACCAACAACGTCGATGGCGACCTCAGTACCTCGCATTCTACTCATTCTCAGATCTTCCATTTCTTCCCGGGAAAGTCGGGAAGAAGTCAAAATCCAACTCCGTACAATCAAAAAGCCACCACCACAACTAAGTGGCCAAAAACATAGGAGTCAAGTTCAAGGATAAACTAAAGCTTGGTTATGGCGCTAGAGTTGCTCGTGGTGCGTTGTTTAGCGCCGCTGTCATTCAAACTTTGGAAAAAGGTACATTCTTACCCTTAAAGTTTATTGGAAAGTGCTAATTTGCACCTCAGTACGTGTCGGCTCAATTACATGCTGTGATTTCTGGGTATGCTCAAGGAATGAGGTTGCTCGGGAATGGAGTGAATAAGATTATTATTCTTTGCCATATTCTAGTTCACCTTTTCTTTGCTTTTATCTTTAATCTTTGTTGGGTGTTGAATCCATCTTCCATTAATTCATAATAAAATGAGGGTATGAATGAAAACAATTAACTATGCGGGGACAAATCCGTGGGTTGCTATAAACATTAAGGGTGGAAATGAACATTCTTCATCAAACATTCCTGGATTTATGAGTTTGTTAGGTGATGAGTATATGATATTGATACCTAAAATTCTCCCCAACCAACTTCACTTCTCCCTTTTATTTTCTCAATTTTTGGTTGTATAATTATGGTATGGGTTTAAAATTCGTTACTTCTAATCGTTTCTAAGTATAACTGTTTCAAACTCACAGGGATTATGATGATCTAAACCTCGAAACCAACAGAGGATCCGTGGCGCAATGGTAGCGCGTCTGACTCCAGATCAGAAGGTTGCGTGTTCGATTCACGTCGGGTTCAATCTCTCCATGGGTCAAAATTTTTTTCCAAAATTATGCAACTCCATTTAATCGTTTTGGCATGCTGATGCATGACTAGAAACATTTAACATAACATGGTTCAAAAAGAAAATAGCATAACCATCTTTATTTTACAAGGCTAAGACCAAAAATGAAAGGCAGCGTTGTTTTCTCATGGGTTTCTATTCTATCATCACAAAGTTCCTACTCTTTTTTCCTATCTTTCCATTTTTATTTTAACATAACAGTTTTTTTCTTTTTTTTCATCGAATACACCTCTATATAGAGAACATGCTTTACAAGTTCCATAGCTTCACAGCCGCATGATCCCTGCTACCCTTCAGCTCAACATAATCTCAATGGTTACATAAAAATATTGCAGCTGCAACCATAGAACAACTCAAACGCTTCTTTCCTCCCAAAACAACAGCAGCCGGACTTGCATTTGATGCCATATGCCCAGCTTGAAAGATTTGAGCTGAAAAAACTGAAACCTAAGACTTCCTTGCAAGCAATGAAGATCTATTATTCATGTATTTTGCTCCATATCCAGCTGTAGAAGCTACTGTTGTGGCAGCCACCAACCCGCTGCATCAGGCAAATATAGATACCGTGTCAAATATTTTATTTAACATGGTCCAAACAGGAACGTTTTACTAATATAAAAAATATGGGTGGCATTTGAATTACCTCAAGTATGTTATATATGTTTGTGTCTCCTCACTTCCAAACTCTGGTTGGAGGAGGGCTGCAGCAACCAAAACTAACTGGAAAACTGTGTTGACCTGTTAATGTATATGGCACTCATTAGAAGAGTATTGGTTGTCCACAGATACCAATCTCATGACTGTACTGCCATATTCCCTAAGAAATCAACCACATGCCGTTCAATAGAAAAGTCGAAAACTTTCTTCTCTCCGCCAACAATAATTCCTGATACCATAACTTACCTTCAATACCATTCCTCTTTAACACTTTATTATTTAAAGCAACCCAATTCAACTAAAGAAAGGAAAAAGTTTTTGTTTCAAAAAACATTGTCTAACGTCACTAACCAGTAACCAGAATTCATTCCCAACACCAGAAAGCTAAAAATAACATGAAACGAACCTTGCTTATGAAGAGAGGTTCGACTTTCTCAGGACGAGTTCCATCAAGATTGAAGAAATCATACCAACTATTCCACTGAAAGAAAAACCAATATACAAGAAGAATTTTAGCCTCGCAGAGAAGGAAAAGAAAAAAAAACATGTTCATGTCTTCCAATCTCACCTTCCAACTCAAGCTACTAGCTCTGTGATATACCGCACCACAAACAAGTGCAACATCTCGAAACAAAACCAATCCAACAAGTCCAGCTTCACAAAAAAAAAAAAAAAGGGTGATCCAATGAAATGGACCTTCAAATGCTACCAGGATAGATCACTTCATGCGCACAATGATAAAATAAAACATTGCTTCTTATGTTAAGATAAAATACCCTCGGAAAGTTAACAAAAATATCCATTGCCCGGGAAAAAATGCACGCAGCATGGGACAGATTAACCAGGAAAAGAAAAAGAAACAATGTGAACACATTGAGACACCCCAAACTTAGTCCTATGATTGTAGATAGCATTACCATCGTTATAAGAAACTGTTTCTGCCAAATCCAAAATCTAAGCTAAGACCAGTAAATCACAGACGGACAGAGGTGTAAATTCCAGGTAAACTTACGGGACAGGAGATCCATGTGCACCATTCCCAACGCCACAGATCCAATAAGCACCTGTATTAAGCAGAAGGTGCAAGTATAATGTTACCAGAAAGAAACCTTGATAAATAGCAATCACAACACAAAACTTACCTTGTCAGCGAGAGGATCAAGATAGGAACCCACAACAGAATTAATTCTCATCTTCCTGGCAATATAGCCATCTAGCTACAACAGAAAAATAACCAAGCAATTGAATTCAGATATACGAATTCCTGCGTCCATTAGGTATTAAGTTCCATAATTACCCAATCAGTGGCCCCAGAGATAATCAACCCAATAAATGCAGAAGAATACATTTCATTCGTGATCATCCTGCACCAATTTAAAGAAAAATGTAACGAAAACCTTCTGCTCAATTACCAACAGAACAGAAAAACATTATTAAGTGGAATTCAACTAAAATTGCAATCCAAATAGTACCATCCAAGAACAGGGCCAGAGACCAAACGAGCGAAAGATACAAAATTAGGCAAATTAATAAAACTTTTCAAAAACCCATCATCCAGATCACCATCCTTCAGCTCCTCCTGATTAGCAACAATATCCACACCCAACACCCGTTGACTAGTCAAACCCGAACCGACCCGACTCCTTATTAAATAATTCAAGTTCAAGACATCAACTTTCCTCAAAACGACAATGTGTTTTCCTCTCAGGTAAAGCGGATTGGTAGACTGAAGAAGCTTCCAAGGAGGAGAAGACAGGAAGAGAGGGCCTTGACCTTGAAATGGAGAAACCCATCTAGACAAAGGGGAGAGCAAACGAGGAAGAGAGTAAGAGTAATGCAGGGGAGTTGTAATAGTAGCGTACGGTGAAGGGATTATAGTAGTTGCTGTTAATGTTAGAAAAGTTCTGTATTTATCATTACAGCTTCGAGCGATTAGGGTTCGTACGGATTTGTAGATCACCATTGATGGCGCATGTTAATGTTCTTTTTTCTTAGTTATTTCTTCTCGTGTATGGAATTTGTTCGATATTTCAATTTTTAGGTTTTGCTGGGGTTTATCGGCGGAGCCATTACAGAGACATATGTCACGTGCTTAGCATTGACACGTTAGAAAGAGTACACGTAAGCCTTCCCTAACAGATCCTGTTGGACCTCTCTGGGCCGCCGGCTCCGTATCTCTTAACTTAAGAAGCCCTGGAAATGTGTATGGTATTGGTTTGACCATGGATAAATATAGAAAGTAGCAGGTTAACACCAGTTCACGCTACAAGGCCAACGACACTGGAATCAATGGATAAGAGAGAAGAACGACACCTATATTCAGAGGTTAGAACTAAAAACACATGTAATACATATTTCAGTCTCAACAGCCAATGCCTGTAATAGCATACACATGAGTTTATATATATGCATGATTAAGGATTAGGGTGGTGTTGAAATTAAACAAAACGAAGAGGAAGAGAAGATAATGAACTGTTTTTCTTGCTGTAGATTGGAACAGAGCAATTCATTCAGTAAAAACATACCCTACAACGATAAGCATGGAGCCACGTTTTCCTTTTTCCTCAAGAGCATTTCTCGTAAAACAGGCATCTTCCTCTCTCTTTTCTCTTCTTCTTTTGGTTCGAAATCTTTATGACTACATGTAAATATATCGACTTATTCTATGTTTATATAGGCAGCGTCAAGCAGAGACTTATTAGTGAGGAGATGATGAGAGTTGGAAATGCGAAAGTTTCTGCTCAGCTCTACTCATTTCGACAACTTGTTGCTGCAACTCATGGCTTTGATCCCAGATGTCTTTTGGGAGAAGGTGGATTTGGAAGAGTGTACAAAGGATATATTGAGAACATCGACGAAGTCCGTTTCTACTTCTCCTTTTCCTTATGCCTGTACCACTTGATGACATGTCTTTGTATCTTATTATAATGATATTGTTTTCTAGGAAGTGGCCATCAAGCAGCTTGACAGGAACGGGTTGCAAGGAAATCGAGAATTTTTCTCTGAGATTCTTATGCTAAGTCTAGTTCAGCATCCGAACCTTGTCAGACTGGTTGGTTACTGTGTAGATGGCGATCAAAGGATCTTATTATACGAATACATGTACCATGGATCGTTGGAAAATCACTTATTCGGTATGTGCATGCGTTATTTTCAATAATACCACATAACATGATTCTGAAAGAAATGTTGGTGACATTTTCTTTATATTTCAGATTTAGCTCCAGATCAGGAACCGTTGGATTGGCATTCTAGGATGAAAATCGCAGTAGGAGCGGCTAGAGGATTAGAATTCTTGCACGAAGCTGACCCGCCAATCATTTATCGTGACTTTAAAGCATCAAACATTTTATTAGATGAAGATCTCAATCCAAAGCTGTCTGATTTCGGGCTTGCAAGGTTAGGTCCAACAGGAGAAAAGGATCATGTTTCTACGAGAGTAATGGGTACTTATGGCTATTGCGCTCCAGAGTATCAACGGACAGGTAAGCTGACAAAAAAGTCGGATGTGTACAGTTTTGGTGTAGTTTTTCTTGAGCTGATTTCAGGAAGAAGAGTCATTGACACTGCAAGACCAACTGAAGAACAGAACTTAATTGAATGGGTAAGTTAATGGATTTTGACGAGAAATTTTCTGCTTCTACAACTTGGATTTGCTTGCAAGTGTAACGATCCGCTATGATTGGCGAATTACAGGCAGAACCATTGTTTAAGAAAAAAAGTAAATTTACAGAAATGGCAGATCCATTGCTGGAAGGGAACTATCCTGCTAAGAATCTATGTCAGGCATTAGCTATTGCAGCAATGTGTCTCCAAGAGGAATCAGATGTTAGACCGTTGATGGTAGATGTTGTGACTGCTTTGGAATTCCTTGTGAGGCCAAAGATGGAGGAGGAACCAAGTGAGTCTGGTGCGTGAAGAAGCAGTAGAAATACTGTTGGGCACGTCAACCCCGTTAAAGCTAATCTCAAAGGAGACTAAAAGAACGAGTAGTAATTCAAGTACAAAAACATCCAAAGCTGTAGGAACTCGATAGGCCTACATATTACGTTAGTTCGTACTTAGTATATGGTCGCATGTCTGCACATTGTGTACCACCTTGTAACAGTGTTTCACAGATTTATGAACGTGGAATTCAATTTGCTCATGTATTTCTTGAAACCCAGAAAGCATAATAAACATGGATTCTCAACAAAAGCTTATTTTTCATTTGGCTAATTAAAATTAATCATCTATAGTATTATATGAAATGAAGCATTGGTATGGTGTTTTTCATTATAATAGAGTTTAAATCTTCTGTCCCCCCACATGAATCAACCAGCTCTTTCTACTTCCATTCATTTTATATACCAAATATTACATTACAATGTTCTTCTTTCATGTATGGAAGAACCTGCGGATATTTAAACTAGATATGAGAAATTAAAACACGGCAAGATCCAGGCACCTGAAACCTATGGTAGATAGCATGGTTTTCAACACGGTCTAGATAAATATATGAAACCCATCATCTGGGTATCTTCCCACAAGTCCTGACAGTATTTCTTTGAACAAAAAGCCCCAATAGATCTTCTTTTTGAAAAAAAATGACAAGAATCTACTAGCTTTGAGATCAGAAGCACCAACCAGAGCTTGGCCCATATGATCGCATGGCATACATATAGCAGCTTATGCCAGGCTTTTTAAAAGATTGGCTAAAAATTCATGTTCTTCACATCATCCTTCAAGATTCTGTAACTGAATCCAGGAATCCCATTCAAGGGATTGTTATCGGCAACTTCCACAGCAGAGCAGATGCTCGGAAGGAATCCATTACTGCTGCCTCTTCTCTTCTTCCTTTTCCAACTCAGTCTCAACGACCAGAAACCATGCTTTGAATGACAGCTGCTGGAACCATTTTTAAAATCAAACATATGCACCTGATGAGGTTTCCTGGAGCTTGGACATCTTTCTAGCTCGATCTTAGTGAAGTAATCGATTTCTTTCCTCACCAGCGATCCTATAGTGCCTCGTGTGCCTATGGCGACGGGAGCAGTTGCTGCAGCCATTTTCTCATGCAGATGGGTAGTTATAGGGCTGGCTTTATATTGCATTTTCAGTTGAATTTAAGAGATGAAAGGAGGCAATCAGGTTGGCTTGTAGCTGAAGAAAGTAGTGGTCCTGTTTCTTTTATTCAAGTAAAAGGGTTCACTTTTAAGGTCGGAGCAATTCATCATCCTCAGCGTTTTTAAAGGTTTGATTGAAACGCTTTATTAAAGTGGATAGCATGCCATTTTGCATAATTGGTGGTGGTCTTGTCTTCTTAAGAGTAGTCCTAGTCATCATGTTCTTCTTGTGATAGCAATCAAAGCCTCTGCCTTTGCATCTTTCTTTAACCAAGTTTATTGTTTTCAACCCTTTTGACTATATGTGGATCGGTTGTTACTCCTTTCTCACGGTTCCAGATTAATTTCCACACCATTATGTTCTGTAATATAAAATAGTTAAACATGAAATGGATTTTTCCTTCATTGTTTTGCGAAGCCTGGCCCCAATCTTCATTGTTTTGCTTCTGTGGCCTCGCTCAGCACTACCATAAGCAACTTGCCCCATCTTAAGCAATCTTGTTGGAGACTCTTTAAGATACATACATACTGTAGAGTGCCAGGGCCATTTAGCAGAATAAAGTCAAACGCACCGGACACTTGAAAGATAAAAGAAGGTTATGGGACACTTTATTTTATATCCAGCTCTTTATTATTATTTTTGAAGCTTCGATTATGCTGAGAAAGCATTATTGCTCGATTATCCACGATATAAAAGCGAATAGAATGCCATAATTGGAGTGCCTTGCTTCAAAATTTATGATGTTGGCAAATACAATGTGCTAATTGGACCACTCCTAGTCCCAGATCACCAAAATGATTAGTTGGTGAGTCCTAATCAAGTGGGGAACAGAATTGCAAAAAGTCGTCGCAGAATGTATGAACTTCCCTGCCTTTATTATAATGATTTTAAATCATGTGTTGCCCACTGCTACGTTACGCTATTATTTATATTTGCCATGTTTCCACGTGAAATACAAGAAATGTGCCAGGACAATATACATTCTCAGCAATCTGATTCCGCAGTATTTCACTTGGAAAGTAAAACTCCTCCACTAAACCCCCTTAGTCAGAGATCACGCAATTATCTTCCCAGTAAACATTATCACATGCAACAAAAGATTCTAAGTGATACCAGCAAAGTGAAAGTAAAGGTAAGAGGCACGATATGGATGTATTGCCATGGTAACATGGGTATATACAATGTACTTGTGTACTGAAGAATAACATAGTTCTCATCTCAAACCTCCATTCTCCACAACGTGGAACTTGTCTGATCCTTGGGCTGACATCAGTGGAATTGCAGGGGACCTGCAGAAGAAACAGCACCAAACGTTCTTATGCATATTGTTAACATGTCTCTCCAAGCTCCAATCGAGGGTCGTACAAATGAAAGCAGCCGACAAAATCAAGAGTGCCATGTTAACCAGAAGGTTATAAAAAATTCCATCAGCAAATTACAGGTGAAAAATAATTGCTGTTGTTAACCGGTTTCCCTGGTACAACAATTACAAGGAAAAGATTTTATATTCACTGTCATATTACTGCCAATTGTCTGTTTCCTGGAGGAGACCTAGGTAGCGAGCAATGCAGTGTTCGTTACAGGTTGAACTTCAAGTATAAAGGAGGGGGATCATGTCGATTCTACCAATTCTATACGCACCAAAATCAAGACTAAAAATTAGCAGGCTTGACGGGAAGCATCCAGTATTCAATGAGGGAAATAGTGATGGGAATGCTGTGTTGGTTGTCTTTGCAATCATGAATGCCCCAGACAGAAGAGATATCTAATTCCATTACGTGCACGATACGATTAAAGTGCTCGTGCAAGGTCTTCAGCGCAAGCAAGGGGCCATTCCCATCTTACATAGGAGCAAGCCCGGAGAATTTTGAGTTTCGTTCGAATCAGTTACTCTGAAAATGGAAACCTTTTTAATATTTCAAGGGAATAGAAGCAATTACAACTGAATTTGCTGTCGTTCCTTCGGAAAACTGTTGATTCTTTAAAATTTTGAGAGAACTCGTCATCACGTTGATAGTGAAAAGGGATTTTTCACTGACATTCTTAAGAGATTCGCTGAATTGGTTTGAATATATTCATCGACTGCCACTAAAGCTAACCATCGCACCCGGTTAAGTACGATTTCAGCATAGTTTTGCTCAACATCTGCCGAGCTACGGTATCAAATGCAAGGCAAAGGTGGCCAAAACTTGCAGGACAGGAAGTGCTTGCCTTGCAACTGATACGATTGGTTGGATTCGGGAAATGTGTACAGTGTCGTGCGGACATTATCAAACGCGATGACGACCAATGTTTCGCCAAAAGAGTTTCACGTTATATCTTTGAAAAGGGTGCTGACCACGAGCTACAACTGCAAATTTTTTAAACATTAACTGACCAACTCGTGATTAGAGAGCACGTTATGTAAGACAAGTATAGATGAATAATTCATGGACTGAGCAATCTACAAATTCAAATGCATGTGAACAATTGGTACCAAGCTACAAATAAAGAATATGCCGAATATAGATCTAACAGTTTCAGGAATTGACTGTGATGGATAGCAATAAGGAGGTCCATATAGAAGCCCAGTCACCATTTTAGCTCTTTAGCAGCTAAATTGAAAATCTCTACCAGGTCTTGCTTCACTGAAGCATCAGCAAAAATGTACTGGATCCCGTTCCTCGCCAGATCAAACATTTCCCTCTTTCCGAGACCTTTGTAATATGAAAGCATATATGTCAATGATGATAGGCAGCTTGATCTAACATGAATTTAAATCCAAAATGAAAAGCATACGAACCAAATGCAGTCGAGGCAAGACTATATTCTTTAGAAACACAAGTGGAGAAAACTCCAGAATCATCAGTGCATAGGATTACAGGATGTTTTGAATTATACAGATCAGCTGCAATAACACAAAGAAACAAACCAAAAGGATCTCTAACAATGAGATGCAAGTAGCCAAATCACTAGAATGTTTGTAGGTCCTCTCAAGACGGTAGTCAATATCAATTTTGATCACCTTCTCAAGAGAATTATAGTAGTCCAGTCAGAAGAAGACTAACCAAAATGATGAATATCTAGCGAAGAAACTGACTGGGTCATGATGTTGGATGTCAAACAAATCTCAACCTGCAAAAGTTCATGTAAGTGCAAAAAGAGAAAGGAAAAAGGAAATTAGCCAGGGAAACAAAAGTACCACCAGAATTCCAAAATTATCGCAGTTATCAAAAACAGAAACAAATAGCACTCTACACTAGTGGAACAAAACATATCTTTCATAGTCAGCTAGCTACATATTCACCCGAAAGGAAACAAATTTCATCCCATAGCTTTTTAACAAAACACTCCCTACGGTTTGTTTCAAGTGATATTTAAGGTTTTTGGCCCATGGATTTACGAGAGCAATAAACATTCAAAATTCTAGTAGGAACATTAATATAATAAGACTAAAACACCTTCCAATATAAACTAATGTTGTAGAATAAATAATTTCACCAAATGGTAAAACAAGAAAAGAATAAGTAATGAAACATTAGAATTGTAAAATTACACTTAAACCAAGGAAAAATCCTCTAGAATGACACTTAAAATAACCAGAGATAGCAATAAAGAGTTCTTCATTGTTCAGTGAATAAAGTCTAACTGAACAGTTACTGGATATCATAATTCCTGGAGAACTGAAGATCAAATTTTCTTAGTTAAAAGTGTAGTTTTCTCCAAATCTTCCGTCTGATAGAAGTTGTGAGAAGTTGACTTTATTGATATGTACATGTCAATTTCGAAAAAAGCAAGTGAAAATAGTAGTAACAACCGGAATTTTTGATGATTTTAGCTTTCTCCAATCTTCCTCTCCGAGGCAGCATGCATGCCCTATTCTATGGGGTAGAAAGTCAAGCATCATTTGAATCTCCTCCTCACGATTAGGAACCTAAAAGCACTAGGTTATAAAAATAAACCAGTAAGCGTAATTTCACAGTAAGAATGTACAACCATCACAATTGCCAAATTATCTCACCTCTCCACAATGAAGTGTTATATGGAGTCCTTGTTCCTTGGCAAATTTTAATGCTGGTGCAAATGTAATCCTGTTCAGAGCAAATGAGGCTTTAATATCATAGTCCCTCCAAAATGAATTTAAAAACAAAAGATAATTAATTTTAACAAAGAACCATTGGCAGCAAGTCAGTACCATTCACCCACAACAGGGTTTCCAGAAAGGTCAATGCCAACTACACCTAAATTTCTCATTTTTAGGGCAAGCTTAACCTGTAAAAGTTGAGTGGAAAAATGAGATAAGAGGCATCGTCTAATTCACAAGTTATGTGCTGAAAAACATCCTTTCCTGACATACAGTTTCCATTGCAGCTTCAAGGGTCTCACGTCGGTCAATGCTGAGGAGAAGTCTAACATATATCTTCCTCCTTTTATTCCGACAACAAGAATCATTTGTAGAAATTGAATTCAGGACATCTCTGGCATCTGAATTATTAGGAGTAAAATCCACCTCAACTGCAGTAACGTCCCTTAAACCTTTTATGACTGCCTCCATGTAAGAGCTTTTGGTCATTCCTTTAGAATCATTTTTCTGGGTTATACAAAAGCCACAAATTCCTATATCAATACAAACTAAGCGCTGTTTCAGAATTACTAAAACAGAAACGAGCATTTGATAATCATATAAGTACCTTTGGAGTTGTTCTTAATTCCAAGTATACAACATTCTCAGATGCAAAATCCTCCACTACCTGTTTTGCAAGTTGTTGAACAATCAGCTTAGAGATACCAATGGTTTAAGAGATATAAAATGTACTAGGCTGCAAGTTACCGTACTTCTTTCGTGATTCTTGTAACAGTTTCATGATCGGTGGTAAGAATATGAATCAGGTCAAACAACTTGAACACTTCAACCAAAGAACGGTCATCTGCATGGAAGTGAAATACAAAGTTATTCGTGCAGTATCAACAGAGGTAGAAAAGATTTATAAGGATAATTAGATCTCTATACAAAACTGTTGGGGCCCATTTTGTCATTCTTATTTTGAATTTCAATCAATTGAATCAAGGATTTAGGTAGACTAGATTCCTTTGTTTAAGTTCCATTCATCCAGCAAGGAGAGCAACAACATTGAAAACAGGAGCAGGAAACATACTCTTCAGGATAACATTTTCGACATCTGACAAAACAATGTTACCCTTTTCACCCAAAACTCTAGCAAGTTCCCTGTCAATAAAGAATCGAAGCATATAAATGAATTACAAATAAAAACTTCAAGTCAAAAAGCTTTCCAACAATTTCTCTTCTTCTTAACTACTTGTACAATGAAGCGAAACATTTAACAACTAACAACATAAGTTAAGCAACTCGAGCGCTAATTAGAAGGCAAAAAGATTTTCCATGATCATTAACATTCACAAGATAAATAACAACTAAAAATAGGAAAAATGAAAGGGCAAATAAGCATACAGAAGAGTAGAGTCTCTAATGGAACCATTGAGGTGCGCATGTAACTCGAGCTTCGGCATGGACACCAACCAATCCATTTCTGCTGCTGTGATGTGTTCTCCGGTGTGCATTAGATTAGTACAGTAGTTTTAGCTCTCAACTCTTCCCTGCTATCAGGCTCAAGGGTCATCGAAAAAGTCCACTCCTCTTGTTCTCTCTCCGTCCCTCTCTCTCTCTCTTTGTCTCTGACTTGCAAGTTCCATATGGGCGGCGCGGGTATTGGGTAAATCCAGCTAACAGGCCCAATCAGGATTGGGCTCATGGACAGTGATCCAGCCCATATATCTCGGCCGAACAAGTTTGAGGAAAGATGCAGTTGATGACCAATTGCCAACTTTTTTCTAGAAAAAAATATAATATCTATTTATTTAATTAATTTTAAGCATACAACTATCCAATTTAAAAGCAAACTTCTTACGATAGACATGCCAGATAATTAATGGTGATGGAGAAAAAGAGGCAAAGATGCCACAATTTGGTAAGGCAGTACTGGGAAATAAAAAATTGCAGTGGTACGAACCCTCTGACGCCAAAATTATGCAGTGAAACAAAATAGTCAAGAGGGAAATGTGAGGTGGGTGGCGTTAGGTTATTGAATTACGTTTGGAGTTAACGCTCAACGCCAAGTTGTTTCTCCTTTTTTAAAATAATCAACATTTTGTGAATGATCACCGGATGATGCTGGGAAAAGAAAACATAAATGGAGACTAGCAAACCAGAGCCAGAAAGAAGCTCCATCCTCTCTGCAGATCAGGAAAGTTTGCATTATTATCGGGAGCCAGATTCCTGGGAACCATGAAAGTTGATGCGGCAAGCTAGCAGCTTCTCTATTTTGAAAAAAATTGGCTTTCGTTTGGATAAATGTTTATGCGTCCATACGGTTATTGTTAGCTCAGTCTCCATAAATATAGTCAGGTATAAGCATTTATACCCGAAAGAGTAGGAAAGAGTTTAGCCCGATTCAAACACTTGCTGCTTCTTGTCATATTCTTTATGCCACCACTAATCTTTCAAGCTTACATATTTTACCAATATCAATCTGTATGCATCATTATTGCAATTGATGAGTTTAATCATTCTAGCATATTTCTCGTAATTGTTAACTATAAGCAGGTTCGCTTATCATTTATATAATCGTGTTTATATTTATCATCAGACTGAGAAATGCTCAAACTGATTAATCAACCAATGGACTCAGGGTACAATAGAGAACCAGCTAATAGTAAAGGTTTCAATGTAATCCGAACAAGATCAAAGGGAAAATCAAAAACAAAGACTAAATATCATTACTAAGTTTCTTGTGCGTAAACCAATACCTTTATCTCGACTATTTATGATTCACCTAGGCAAGATCAAAGCCTTTAAAGGATTTTTCATGACAACAGTGAAAGCAAAAGTCTCCGTCGGGTCGGGTGGAGAACATGGATGGGGTAACCACTTGAAAGCATGCACCATCCTTGCAAGTAACAAATTAACATGCAGCACGCCCAGACTCCACGCCGGGCAAATTCGCCGTCCAGCACCAAATGGCACCATCTTCACCCCACGAGTCCCAGTTACATCTACATCAACTCCTTCACCGTTCAAGAACCTCTCGGGTCGGAACTCATCCGGATCCTTCCACGTATCTGGATCTTCAGTTACCCATGCAGTATAAAGCTCCACATTAACACCCACCGGAATCGTGTATCCGCCGAGTTCTGTCTCCTTAGTTGCGGCATGGGATAACAAGAAATGACTCGGTGGATGTCGCCGGAAAGTTTCTTTGACTATCGCTCCAAGATACGGCATTTGCTCAACATCTTCTTCGTTAACCAACCCATCTTTGCCTACAACACCAACAATTTCTTTGTACAACTTTTCTTGAATATCTTGGTTTAGCACCAAATGAAGCAGAGCCCATTCGATGGTTGTTGCACTAGTGTCCGTACCTGCACTGACCACCTCAGAACATAGCGTGACGAATTCTTGCTCCCCTAATGCACCTCTCTCTGCTGGTTTTAGCTCAAACAAAGAGTCTATATAAGCTGCACCAATCGGACTCACCATTTCCGAGTCAGGGTTTTCACCTTTCTCTATGAACGCTCTTCTGTTTCTTATTAGTGGAACCAAACATTCGATTTGCTTCTTCCTTAATTCCTTAGCAACTTCCATTTGCCTACGAAACAAAGGAGCAAGCACAGGCAAGAAATCTGGTAATTTTGGTGTGGTCATTAGCATAACATCTTTTAGGACAGCTTCGATATCCTTGATCCTCTCTTCAGAGATTTTTGCTCCAAAACAAATACATATTAGAACGCTGCATATGGTAAGCCTGCAGTTATTCATCACCTCGACGGACCCATTTTCAGAAGATTCTTTCTTGATTCTTCTCATGTGATTGTCAAAAGCCCATTGTCTTATCCAGCTACATTGCTTGATTCTCATAGAGCTTGTCACCTCAGAAACAAAATTCCGGCGAAGGGTTCGCCATAAAGGACCATATTCGGCAGAGTTAATGGCACATTTTCCAACACTAAAAACCAACCGGATCGGGGAGTCAGCTGGGCGGCTAGCGAAGGTTGAGCCTCTCTGGACTAAGGCTTCATGGATGAGCTCAGAGCTAGTGACTATAACAAGAGTACGTTGACCCATTTGCATGGTGAAAATCGGACCATACTTTGCACGTAAGTCACGTACTACATAGATAAATGGACGGCGTTGGAGAATTACTTGGAACAAGTTACCCACCAGTGGCCAACCTGGTGGCGCTGGGGGTAGGTTTTTCGGTCTACAGCGGGGGAGCGACCAGTATCTCCGCCATAAGAAGAGAGAGATTAGTGTTGAAGAAAGAATGAGAATGTCTATCAAATCCATTGAAGAATTTGGCGTTAAATTGACAAGAATGTGATTGATGGTTAAATAGAGGACGAAGACGTGTATGGACCGGTTAAAAACATGAAACAAAAAGAAAAGTAAATGAGTTTGGTCTGCCAACTGTTTAGAATTAATTTCATTGGAGACTATAAATTTACTGTATGTACGGATGCAGGTGAAAATATTTATAGGGACTACAAGCAACTCCTCGAATCTTTGCTAATAATAGGGCAGAGGGTGGTTTACAGCATTTGTCTATTCAACATCCTATTAGTAAAGCTCGCAGCTTTTCCTCTCTTGTTCCAAATACTATTAAAAATTGCCAAAAAGTATATTGAACTTTTACAACTTTCAGATCCTTAGACTGCAAAAATTACTTTCGAAATTTAGGGTAATTTTGCAATCTCTTCCTTTAAAATTTAGATACATGAATTTTAAGTCTCTGCTAATTTAACCTTACTTAACTTTTGCTTGTTCTAAAAATATGTTTCTACTTCCATTATTGGAAGTTGCTGCAATGCAATCATTGTTTTGGGTGATGGTGTATCCTAGCCAACCTATTTTCTAAGTACAACCCAGATGTGGACGCCGAGATAATCAAGGAATAAATGCATTGACCCATTTTTTCTGTTTTTTCAACGTCGAAGGGGCAGCCCAGATCTAACCCGATCGATTAAGGGGCTTAACACAGGTGCCAATGCCATTCAACCACCCATTCACTGGCCAACCATGAAACAATACAATGCCAAAATGCTAGTAGTCCAAATTAATCACTGTATCTAGCACGAGCAGAAGGAGCATTTCGTTGACAGTTTTTGTTCATGGTTTTGCAAAGTTGAGTAATGTATTTTTCCAGGAATTATAAAATTTATGCATAATTGGTGACTAAATTAATCAAAATGATTTGAAAAATCAACAGGTTTGATTGTAAAATAATTTTTGAAAAAGGCCTGAGCTGGCTATCTTCTAAAGCTAAAAATAAACGCGACCAAACTGTCATTGAATTGAAGAGAAAAGGCAAATGGAAGGACACTGGTAAGAAGAGCAATAATTGTTGGCATTCAGAAGAGTCGATAAATGCTCCTCTGGAGCCGTGTTTGCGCAATGTCCTCAATAAATGTATACTGTAGTATCATTATCAGACAGTCAATCTATATTTTTATTGTTATCACGGGAAACTTAAATTATTCATCGAACATCTCCTCTTTAATACTGATGATATGATATTCATCACATTATGCCCTATTTGGCCTTTTTAAAACTCATTGCTTCATAACTTCATGTTTTTGGCTCTTTTAAATCCATCGTCCCTTAGCAAGGAACGCGTATATGGCACGCCTTAAACGCAAATTATAAAACAAAATATTCTATAATTTTAATAATTTCCTTTCAACTGAAAATCCTAGAATATACTACGTTTTTAATTTCTCATCATTCACGGCATTGAAGGTAAATGTTATCCCATTCGTCTTCTTCTTCCCGTGCTTCAGCAGCAGCTAGCTCTTTGCTTACGGGGGAGTGCAATTGTCGTCCTTTTTTCATTGAAAGGGTGTCATGTACTGATGCCGAAATCCAGGATGAAGGTTCTTCGCTTGTCCAAAGGCAAAGGCGTGTTTCGTTTTCTTGCATAATTTGTCATTTGCTTGTTGGTGTATGTGGATTTGGAAAAATGAATTACTTGATATAGTTTATCTAATGAAGGGTGCGTGTAATACAAAGCAAAACTTCCAATTTCAAAATACTAACTTGCGCCGTAGATTTTCAAGAGCATGAATTTGGATGAATTTTTTTTGTCTATAATACATTTTCATGCTGAAGTATGTGATTGTTTATGGCAAAAACAGCAGGCTGGGTTTCGTTGATAAGGTATAAATTTCAACTACATAAAAATATGCTTAAGTAAGAAATACAAAGAACGAAAGGAAAGGAGAACCCAAAGTGAAGTTATGTTTCAGAATTAACGTCAAAGGACCTTGTGTTTACTTAGATATCCGATAGGAAGGAGAAAGAAGAACAGGGCAAATTGCAGAGCTGAACAAAGGGTGGATTTCATATTCCACTCTAATCTAATCCAACTGGACAATATATGAAATGAAAGGCCTAATGAGTAGCCCATCCTCGACGGGTAGTAAAGATTAAAGCCTTGCGCATTGGTCCATTCACAGGCACCGCCCGTTTGGAATTGTTCTAAACTATTAGTAGTCGATGTTAATCATTTTACCCTTGTATTTCAACTGACTTAAAATTCTGAAATAAAATTCCGTAATTTGATGGTAATATTAATGATTCCCTCCAGCGCCGATAAATTTGTGGCCTGATTGAGACTAGTGTTCGTTGGTAACACTCCCCATAATAATGGAACGTTTTAAATTAAATCAAATCCGACATATATGATATTTGGAGGTCAATATAAATAGGATAAAATTCATAATCCACAGATGTGATTGTCCTTACATATAATATCATTGGCAGTAGGACGGTTTTGATTAGATGAGTAGAGAGTGGAAGAACAATGGTATGTGTAGATACATGAGTTGGTTCCGCAAGAGTGAGAATACACCTTCGTATTTTGGCAATTACTGGGTATGTCCATTGGCCTGCCAAGTTAGTTAGCTTCGGGGAAGGACAAACAATTGTGCTCTACTGCTGCCAGAATCCGTTGCATACTTGCAACTAATGATCCCAGTTTCATCTGTTTTTAGCTTTTAACTAGAATTTAATTACTCTACTCTGTCATTCTCGTGCTTGGATATGCATGAGAATCGAGAACGAACTGATTTTTGGTTTCTTCTAGGGAGATGGATTGGTAGTTGCCCAATTTTAGCAAATAGCAATGCTTCTGTTTTTACACTCCTTTTGACGCGCGTGGGCGTGTGTGAATTGAAAGCGAATGATCAAAGATGTTCGTCGGGTCGGGCGGTAGGGACCCCTGTGGTGAGGGAATCACCTTTTGAGACCTAAGAAAACTTCTGGCATCACTGTAGATTCGATGATGCCTATCGTTATACTTGGCTGTTTTCTTTTTTTTGATATCAAAAGGTGATGCCCTCACTCAAGGGTCCCCACCGCCCGACCCGACGAGGGGAGGGTAAATCATGGTATCGGGGCTGTTTTCTTTTTTCTTCTTTTAAATATGGCTGTGTTCTACAGCTATACAGCGTTGACAATCAACGTTTGAATGTAATGCAGGCTGAAGGAGGGGGTGGGGCCCATTGCCATGGAATTCTGAACCAACCATGTTTTATCTTTAAATCAAGTTTAAATAAAACTTGATTCATCTCAACAGTTTGAACCTGCATGCACATGACTCTGAGTCATTTCTTCAACCGTAATCAGTAGAATTGATTACAGCAATAACCCAACAGCGGCTGCTTGCTTCTTGCTTCTTGCAGAGAGTGAAAAGTGATTCAGGCACGGAATTGACCATCAAGTCTACAGTTGCATGTTAAGTTGAATAGACTCATAAAGAAAAAGAAGAAGAAGAAGAAAAATTCAACAGGCAAGCAAGCATCCATAGGTTACAAGTGAAGTGAATTAATAATTCGCTCCCAACTTCCAATAGCACATGGGCCACGGCTAAGTAATAAATGATAGCCTACGGAGAAGCAGACCACAGAGAAGTCCATTAATGTAAAGGAGAAGGGCAGTTGCCGCTAGCATGCCCCTATTCTAACCATAATTTTAAATATATATGAATAACTCTTATAAATAAAAAAATATTTGAGTGGAACAATTAATAAATGAATTTGAATTCTACTGGTCAGAAAAAGAGGGGTTTGGGTTTGGGTTTGGGTCGGGTGTTTCAATTTTTTTAAATTCTAACAAATACTAAATGCTCATTAACTAAATTTCCCAACAACTTTCAATGTCTGAAAACAAATAAATGCACTCAGCTGTCAATTTCAAAATCTAACCCACTTATTAACTCTTAAATATTTTTACAATAATTTAAATATTCATTATTTTAATTATTATATCTTATAAATATATTATTTATAAATTAATTTCATCACATATTTTTATTCCAATCATTCTTATTTTAAATATTAATTTTCCTTTCTTACTTCATCATCACTAGTAATAATTTATTTTAATATAAAAAAATTATACAATAATATTCACAATTAAATATTTTATTTTTTATTTGTTAATAGAGTTTGGTTAATAGTAATTATAATTATTTGATTTTTCATTCAAGATAATAACTTTTTCAACCTAATATTCATAATTATAATGAATTGATGAATATAATACACATTTTTTAAGTTTTTTTTTAATTGTTTAACACATCATTTATTGTAATATATTTAATATAAAATAATACAAATTTGTGTACAATAATATTCATAATCAAAACAATATGTTATTCTTGATTTTTCAATCTAATTTAGATTAAAAAATATTTGTCTATATATTAATTCAATAAAAGAAATATGAAATATGTTTTGTAGCAAGCGAATAGGGGGAGGCACCAACACGGTTATGGTTTTGTCCTACCTTGACACATGTAATACAACAAAATTATAAAAGAGAATTGATTTATGATAATGAATGTTAGTTTGAAAGGGTATTCTCTTCTCTAAGATTAGTATATTGTTAGTTTTGCTGACACATAAACATGGGAAAGAAAATGTCATTTATGGTATTTATATGACCGAGTTGAGTTGACCCACGAAAAGAAATCGAGCTAGTCTCAAAGGAGGGAAATGGCTAATGTTTAAGATAAAAGCATATGGTATCCGACCATAATCAATCTTTACTTACTCATCACATTATTATTACTATATATAGTGTGATTTGCTTGGAGAGATTAATTAGTTTTCGACTTCCTCCCTCGTGCATACCATTTTTGCTTTCTTTAGTTACAAATCAATGTATTATATGCATATTTATGTACCCATTTGCTTTTTAAATTTTTTTATTCAAATATTAAATTGGAATTTGAATCAAATTGAACAACTAAAACTAGTAACAATTTTTTTAATATATATTCAAAATTCACCTATGTATATAAAAAATAATTAGTACATAATTTATTGAAATAAAATAAATTATATTTGTGATATATTATGGTTAGTGCTTATATAAATAGACTTGCATAAGTATATTTGTTTTTAAAAATGAAAACACCAATTATCACTTCCTATTATATCACATTATCTTGCATAATATTTTAGTAAAATATTGTACTAATAAATTTTAAAATATCGATAAGTGGAAAATTACAACTTACGAGTGATTGCATTTGCATTTATGGGCAGTCAGTAGGCCACACCTCATTTGCTCAACTCCTTCTTCATCTCTGTATGATCAACCAGCTAACTCTGTCACAGATATATACCGTTGTCTAAGGCATAAAGCTCCCCAAGCTTTTCTCGCTCTATCATGGAGTTAACAGATCTTTTTATTATATTTTTATCCTTTATCTTTCTTGCTCTATGGTGGCGACGCTGTTTCTCCTCCGGAAAATTCAAGAACCTGCCGCCTGGACCTCCTGGATGGCCGTTTGTAGGGAACTTGTTTCAGGTCATTCTCCAACGCCGTCACTTCATTTTCGTGGTACGTGATTTGCGCAAAAAATATGGCCCGATCTTTACCATGCAAATGGGTCAACGTACGCTTGTTATAGTCACTAGCCCTGAGCTTATCCACGACGCCCTAATCCAAAGGGGTCCAGTCTTCGCTAGCCGGCCACCTGATTCACCAATCCGATTGGTGTTCAGTGTCGGAAAATGTGCTGTCAATTCAGCTGAATACGGTCCGCTCTGGCGAACGCTTCGCCGGAATTTCGTCACAGAGTTGATGAACCCATTAAGGATCAAGCAGTGCAGCTGGATACGTGAATGGGCTATGGAGAATCACATGAAGAGGTTACAAAAAGAGGCATTTGAAAAAGGATGTGTAGATGTAATGGAACTGTGCAGATTCACTGTCTGCAGCATTTTAGTTTGTATATGCTTTGGTGCTAAAATACCCGAAGATTGGATCAAGGATATTGACAGCGTAACGAAGGATGTTATGCTTATAACCACACCACAACTTCCTGATTTCCTGCCAATATTGACTCCATTGTTTCGCAGGCAAATGAAAAGAGCAAAAGAGCTCAGGAAGACACAAGTGGAATGTCTGGTTCCTCTTATAAGGAATAGAAGAGCTTATGTAGAGAAAGGAGAGAACCCTGGTTCACTCATGGTAAGTCCAGTTGGTGCAGCCTATCTCGACTCACTTTTCGGGCTCGAGGCACCCGGGCGTGGTCAGTTGCGAGAGGAAGAGCTTGTGACACTTTGTACAGAGCTTTTTGTAGCTGGTATTGACACTAGTACAAGTGTTCTTCAATGGGTTTTTCTTGAATTAGTGCTAAATCAAGATATTCAGGAGAAGTTGTACAAGGAAATTGTTGATGGCGTCGGCAAAAACGGAATAATCACCGAAGATATTGTAGAAAAATTCCCGTATCTTAATGCAGTTGTGAAGGAAACTTTACGTTTACATTCTCCGGCCCATTTCACGTTGTCGCATGCTGCAACGGAGGAAACTGAGCTCGGCGGATACAAGATTCCGACTAATGTGAACGTTGAGTTTTACATCGAGTGGATGACTGAGGATCCGAGTTTGTGGAAAGATCCTGGTGTCTTCCAACCAGAGAGATTTCTGGAAGGAGATGGAGTTGACGTTGACCTGACCGGAACCAAGGGCACCGTGAAAATGCTGCCATTTGGGGCAGGGAGGAGGACGTGTCCAGGGCTAAGCCTCGGTGTGTTGCATGTAAACTTGATGCTAGCAAGGATGGTACAAGCTTTCAAATGGGTGCCAACTCCAAATGCACTCCCCGACCCGAGTGAGACATTTTCATTTACAGTGGTTATGAAGAATCCGCTCAAAGCAGTCATATTGCCAAGGTGAAAGAAATGAATCGACTGGCCAGGCAAGGAAAAAACAATCAGATGGTTCGCGTTCTACTTGTGTACGGTGGAGATGTTGAGTTGGAAGTTGCAGACTTTTCTTTGCAATAAAAACAATTTGCTTAATTTAGTCAGTTGATTGGCACGGAAAAGATGTTAAGTACGCCACGAAGGAATTCTAGCAGCCTTATTATTCTTTCCAATTTATCAAGCTTACTATACACCTGCATTTTTCTATATTTATTTGATTATTCCAAATTTTAAAATAATAATTATAAATTCAAGACCTGGATCGAAATCTTCAATAATTCCATTGTCAAGCCTCACCTGCAGATAAATTTTTTGGCATAGGTTTGGTCTTATGCAAGGCGAACAGGACATATCTGCCTGCATTTATTCATATGTCAAACTTTGTCTGCCTATGTACCTTGTTGGCTTTGTCCCATGTATGTATTTATGCATATAGATATATATAATTATAATCATTAGTTTACATTAAAGAAATAATCCATATAAAATTTTTAATATATGGACATTATCACCAATAGGAAAATGTAGGTTGTACGTGCTAGTAGTCAAATTTTAATGCAACTAACTTCTTCAGATGATATTTATTAAAAACTTAATCATATCATATCCAAATCTATTAATTCAATTCACAGGTAAAATTATAAATCATTTATTTTGTTGTGATGTGATCAGTTTTACAGGAAACCCGTGCGATGAGCTGCCAAAGATTAGGACTGCGATCCTTTTAAGAAAGAACAAAAGACGGAAAAATATAGACAGCTGTCTATAATACATGACATATATTATGGTGCAGATCATTTTAAATTTGGACACAGTTTTGATTTATTTTGTCCTATATACACACACACATGGTCTCTGCCGTGTGACATGGAACTCCACGACTTTCAACCTTCGCCGATATGGTTGTTGATCGTCTTAAATATAACCAACAGTTGAATTTATCTCTCTCTATACAAATGAGGCACTGTGGACTCGGGAATTCACAAAAATTAACACCTAGGTTTTTTTTAAAATTTAAATTAGGGAACAAATTTATTAGTTCGACGCAGTGCTGTCATCCATCGTAAGTCTTGATGGATGGATACGTGGAGCGTGGATATTTTGTTTCATTAATGTAGTGCAAGAATTTTCAGGAAATACACACACCGGATAAACACACATAGCAGACGAGCGAAACAGCGAGTATTTTTGCTTGTCTAACAAAAATTGCATTTCGGACGCAACTACCAGTTATGGTGGTCAGGTGCTGTTCTTTTTGGCCGTATGGTTGGATATGAAGTCTCTGTACCAGGTCGCTGATAGTTTTTGAGTCCTCTTCAGAGTGGAGAAATCAACGTGGTAAAGCCCAAACCTTATCGTATATCCATCTCTCCACTCGAAGTTGTCAAGCAAAGACCACACGAAGTAGCCTCGTATATCTGCTCCATTCCTGACCATATATTATGTTTGAAAACGTTAAAAATGTGTTTCCCTCTCTTCAACATCAATCACAACGCTACTACCTCACTGCCATTGCCAGAGACTCCAAGTAGCTGCTCAGGTAATCCACTCTCTTGTCGTCATCCAGTAAATCACTCATGCCGCTGCTGGGACTTTTCTTCTCGCCGAGTCCTACAGGAATATAACGTTTCATGCAACAAGCTTAAAAGGTTGTCAAAATATACAACGAAAAAGCCATGTACATTGTTGAAGCAGGAAAACAATTTGAGCACTCACCGTTTTCTGTAATGAACATGGGTATATTGTTGTACCTATCTTTTATGTATGTCACTACATTTTCCATCCCTTTTGGATAAACATATAGCCAGTCAACTGAGCTCTACATGAGTATAAAGCGTGAGTAATTTATCAAAAAGGAGAATGTGAATTTTGGGATGAAGATAAGCTGAGATCAGATCACGTACTGGTTCGCCTATGAAGATCCCATCCTTTGCTGCGGTACGCAAAGCGAAACCTTCCGTCTTTGTGACTCCTGGACCTTGGTTGCACACAGAAAACATGCAATCCTTTATGTAAAAACTATTGTAGTGATTTATGCCAATGAAATCTAGTCCACCTTTCAGCTTCTCCGATTCATCGTTTGAAAATGCAGGCAAATCAGATCCCAGAATTTCACGCATTTCTGATGGATATTTTCCGAGAATGATTGGGTCTAGAAACCTATGTAGATATGTATGTTTATGGAATTTTACGACCATTGGAAACTTCAATTTTTTCAATGGTACATGGATAATAGAGATACTTACCAGTTCAAGTAGAAAGCTTGAGCTCTCTCAACTGCTAGTTTGTCTTCAATGGAAACGCTGATGGGTTCATACCATATGGCATTCATAACAATCCCAATGCTGCCACCTTGTTCTTTCTGAATACTTAGTTATGAGTGTCAGATTTCAAATGAAGCCATACAGAATTAAGTTCCACAAACTATGCCTTCTTTATAACACTCTGATGAGTTTCAGACATGCAGAAGTAAACAAATATCATGCTATCATTCTGAAATGAGGTGCTATGATCTGTTGGCAGTTGTGAATATAAGTTTTAGTTACCTGGTATTTATTCCTGTAAACGTTGACAGCAGATGCATGTGATAGGATCATGTTATGGGCCGCAATGAATGGCTCTCTGTCTGAATCTCCACTGCTACAGTTACCGAATGAACCAGAGCAACGAGCTGGTGGAAAAATACCTGATCGATAACCACGAATTACTGCAACATTGGGTTCATTGAAGGTCGTCCAGTATTTAACTCTGTCGCCAAAGGATCTGAAACATACATCTGCATAATATTTGAAGTCTTCCCTGAAAAGTAGAATTCATATCAGCAAAGCCCAAGAAGCTGGATGCTTAACGACAATTCAAGTGTACAGGCAGAACAAAAGACCATCGACTTACTGTACTTCAGGACTTAACCATGATCCATATCTATCTTCAAGTTCCTGAGGAATGTCATAGTGCGCCAACGAAACAAAGGGTTGGATGCCTGAAACCAGGATAGAATAATCTTACGTAGAAAATACGACACAGGATCCATTTCTAAGGGGAAAAAAAACTGCTAAAAAGAACAGTTATTCTAAAATCTAATGATAAGTATAAAACTCTCGTTCTGTTCTCACTCTTCCATTGCTATAATTATAGTCTATCCATGATATTCTGATTACTTAGTACGGGCTCGATATCGACCTTTATGAAGAAGGGCATCGATGAACTTGTTGTAATGATGGATACCAGCCCGGTTTACGTTTCCAAATCTTCCCTCTGATTTCAACACAAAATGTTAGATTACATACAGAATTGCGAACTATTCAATCAAACATAGTAATTCATTCAGCGGTGAAGAAATCATGAACTCACTGGGTAGAACTCTTGCCCATGATATAGAGAAACGATAGCTATTGACTCCAATATCTACCATGAGATCCATGTCTTCCTGTTTTATCAAGTCCACAACACTAAACCAGTAAATAATCTGTCAACTTGCAAGAATTTGCGTGTATATGTTCTTAGAAAATAAAATTGAATCTGCCTGTTGTTAAACTCAAATGCTGACATAGAGTTTTTTTTGAACTTTAAGTGCATCCTGAAGTTCAAAGCTCTGTGAGAGAGGAAAGAAGCAGAAGAAATACAGAGGACAGAAAAAGGGAGTTCGGAGAAGCATGGTAAACTATCTAAAGTATTTTTTTAAATAGCTTGACGTATCGGCCTTCCTGACAAGCCCAAATAATCAAAATATAATCATTTTACCAATTAGAAAATCAGAGTCATGTTAACGGAAATCAGTATGTTGTATAGAGTGGGAGACTGGAATGACGATTATCCACAGACAGGAAAACTGGAAATAGCAGGTATTGATGATCTATAACCACGGAACCAGTTAGAAGAGGAAAGAAGAGGCTGCAGTTTGTATAATGAGTACCAGGTATCGATGATAATGATCCACGGCAATGTCTCCATTAGTTCCATCTAAGATATTACCTGGCAAAAACCAGCTTGGCCTTTAAAATAAAAAGAAAGAGATCAAAGTAAAATGAACAAAAAAACAGATGAAGATTAAAGTTTAAGGTAGCTTGCCAGGCTTGTGAGTGAAAGTATCCCAGTTGTTAAGCCCTTTACCATCTTTCAAGTAAGCTCCTTCAAACTGCAAAAGATGATGAACTAATCCATAGTGCCGTAGAGAAGAATTTAACTGGACTATGCAGATATTGGGGTAAACCAAAAATAAGGCAACAGGATAAAACCTGGTAAGAAGATGATGCAGTTCCAAAGAGAAAGCTGCTTGAAAATGGAGAGGCATCAGAATTCGTTTTCAGAGAGATGGAATTGCAAGAAATAATAAAAACCGAGACCCAAACGTGAAACATCAAGAAACCATAATAATCAAACCATAACTCCATTAATGGGAGAAATAATGGAGCAGATAAGGAAAAGCAAACAATGGAGAAATTCTTGGAATCTACAACCGTAGTATTATGGATTCATTAATAATATCAATATTAATATGTGTTAATTTTTATTAAATATTAAATATTTATTTATTTTATATTGATTATATGTAATTAATTATTAATATGTAAATAATAATTAATAAATATTTATATTTAATGAAAATTGATACATAATTACTGTAACTATGATATTAGTGGGTCCATTAGTGAACCCAGACCATCAAGAATTTCTCCCATTTTATGCCAAGAAAATGAAAAGGACAGTAAATAATTATTGATTGCTTGATATGGTATATATCTGAGTTACCGGTTTGATGTGTAGAATATGGCTGGGATTGGTAAGTTGGAATCCCGTGACAGGATTTCCAGAAAAGCTTAGAAACCTGTAAAGTGGTGGAAGGTGGATTTATAGTCAGCATCAATAAAAGCATAAAGATCAGGTTGAAATTTCAAATGAACTTTAATTATAAATGGGCTGATGAAGCAATCAGAAATCACATCGACAAGATTTCTATATCGTTACCTCTTAAAGTGATGTTCCACGAAAACTCAACATCAAAACTCTGTACCTTTTGCTCATCTCTTTCATTAAATAGAGAACCAAAACAACATTTACAACACAGGGGCCATCTACAATTTCTATTTAGCTGTGAAAGCTATATACTTTCTTTTTTGACCAGAGTTGTTGAGGGGGGGGTGGTGTTGTGCTTATTTCCAAGCATTGAGGCGACGCATGGGCTTCTGTTCGGTACGGAAGGAAGAAAACTGTCGACAATCTCATTGTGGACTCTGACAATAAGATGGTTGTTGATATTCTCAGATTAACAGGATAGCCATCATTCAGGGACTGATGGATGCCGAATATGGTAATTTATATTCCATGCCTGAGGAAGAAGAGGTTTGAAAACACTTCAAATCGATGTGTTTTGAAGGATTTGTGTATATTTTTTCTACTTCCTCAACACTAACATTTCAAAAGATTTACCATGCTAGGAAACTCCTTACATCATATGTCTAAACTAATTCATGTTCCTATAGAATCAAACAAGAGATAACATGTTCTGGTATTCTCTCGTGAAACTGTGTCCATACACTTGTTATGGATAGCAGCATGGGGTCCAGCTTTAGTTGAACCTATTGTTAGGCCCCTTCTCTCTGTAACCATATCTTATAGTACCCATATTACTTGAATCAATCAGTTCATAGTTCATGCAAGGATGATACCTTTGAAATTTGCAATTTTCTACTTTTTGCATGTATGCAAAATGCCAAGTATTCAAAGCCAAAGTCAGGAAAAAAAAATCTGAATTCTGTTCTTTTATTATAATTCTGCATTGACATGGTTTACAGCATCATTCTTTATTGATAGAACAAGAGGGGAATGGAACCAAAACCTACCTAGTCACCAGCATTATGATATAATATTAACCATTATTACTCTGAACCAGACGAAAGACATTGATGTTAACTCCACGTTAGTAAAGATGGTTCCCTGGAATGGTCCAAAGGCCATCACTTGTAATTGTTAAGCAAAAAATGTTGCCGAGTCTCTTTGACTAAGAAGCCATCACCCATTATTTTGGCCAAACTGGTATTTTCCATTTCTAAATGCTCTTCTATATTCTCTAGCGTTGACTTGAAAACATCAGGACCTCTCGACTTCTTCACTGCTTTGCCTGCTCAAACATTCATTTAAATATGTCAGGCACGTTAAACTAGATTCACAACTACAATATAGCCTATTAATAATTCCAAGAATCAGAAGTGAAGTAAAACACTTTCCCCATCAAAAAGACCAGAGGGAAGGACAGTTAATTCGAACTTTTGCTGTTGTACTGTCTCTAAGGAAGGTTGAAAGGGTATTTTGTCTCCACTCAGACAAGTTGCAAGATAGAATGCAAACAAGAAGCAAACGTCTACAGCATGTTAAAAGGGATTGTGGTCCTCTCCAGGAAAAAAAAGAGAGCGCACTTCAACCCTTGGACTGCAGAACTAGATCTGCAGAGTAATGAGAATATACCTGTGAATACAGGAAAGTGCCAAGGATGGCAATGGCAGCGCCAAGGGCATTGACAGGTTGGACAGGAGTGTGGAAGATGATGATGGAGGAGACTATGACTGATACCCGCTTCATTGTGTTTCCGATGCTAAACGTCAACGGAGATATCTGATCAAGAGACATGTAGGAAACTTGATTATACAAGTGATAGAAAATACTCTGCGCCACCACCCACCTGCATCAATCACAAGCCACAAACATTTTCGTTAATAAAATATCAAACTATGCAATGAAGTTTATTATAATTGTTCTGGAACTGGTACACACCGCTAATCAGTTGAACATCCCTCTTGCGAAACATGTGAAAGTGGATGACAATGAGATTTTAGATTTTGAATGATAGATTGATGCCGTTATATAGTATTTTAAGTTATGCATCTGTAGGCATAAAGTCTTTGATAATGAAATATTCATCATTCTGGTTTTTAAATCTTCGTTAACGGCCTATTTACTGCTTACAATTAAATACGAAGTAATTAACAAGATTTTAATCCACCACAAACGGAAAAACTCGAATAAGTTGACATTTGAGGCAACTAATAGTCAAGGTTCAACCATGTAATCAAAGACCAGAACGCAGAGTTGAACAAAGTAGAAGCTAGCAATTACCAAACAAAATTGGGTCCAATCTGTGCAACAGCATTTTTCCATCCGGCAGCCCACATCTGAGGACCTTCCATAGCAATCGCAAATGGGGTAAGAATCAACAGAGACAACAAGGACAAACAAGCATAGTAGTTCATCCCACTAACAGACTTCCCATTCATCCCCTTCTTGGAGAAAATGTTTCGAAACACGAACGCCAAATTGGATATCATAGCCCCCATAAATCCTGCAATAAGAAGGAAAAAAAAAAAGCAACATAATTTAGATTTCGAACACTGTAATACACAGAAAATGTTAAAATTTGTACAAGTATATAAAGAAATCTAAAACAACAATTAATTCTTACCTGTCATGTTGAAATTGAGCTCAGTGACTGCTGATAAAGCACAACCTCCGATAATAGGAAGAAGTGACAGATAAACAGGCAAAGGGAATGTCTCACCCAAAAGAAACTTCGACACCAAGACACTGAAAGCAGGCTCGCCACTTTTAATTATGTGAGTGAATGACACTGCAACTTTAGACATGCTCACTGTAGCAGCCACATGTCCAATTGTATGTGCTATTGCAACCTAATCAAAAATAAATTCATAGAAAATACCGGCCAATTAGAACTCCAAAACTCTAAAAATAAGATTTAATGGAATCATTAAAAGTAAAAAAAAAAATCAAAATTAACTCACAGGAAACAGAGTCTTCCAAAACTCGAAGTCAGTTTTGGGTGCATCAGCGACTCTAGTAGCCCAAGAAATCAACATCATAAGAGACCCGCAAGCAAGCGAGAGAGTGGATGTGAGCCAAGGATAAGGAAAAGCATTCAACACTTTCTTGTTGTAGATATTGAAGACCACATTCAAGGCCCACCAGGTGGCAAAGTATATGCCGATCTTGATCTTTTGCGCTGCCTGCTCATCAGGGAGCTCAATGTTAATGTCAAGAGGGCGAGACCTGTCAGCCTCATAGGCGTTGCAGACGGTTAACGGGTTGTTGCTGCGTGAGACTCTGTTGGAAAATGCCAAGTTGTCGAGCGAAGAAACGTGAAGTGGCTTATGCGAGGAAGATAAAGGGTTAAAGAAATGAGCTTTGTGGGGATTCTTGATAATGGACAGAGGAGAGAATTGAAGTTTATGAAGTGAAGGCATCGTGCGTGGGAAATTCGAAGAAGTAAAAGCAGTGTGGGCGTGGTCAAGTGACGAGAGCATGGCGTTCATTTTTTTCTTATTTAAGCAATGAAAGGAATAAAGAAACGAATTAAGGAATGTATAAGCAGGTGTGGGTTGGTCTGATTGAGTAAAAGAGAATGTCGAAGAATGAGAGAAATGGAAAGGTTTTCAAAAGTCTTGGCTGGATGGAGAAGAGAGTGGGGTTTATATAAGGGAGAGAGGAAGCTAAAGGCCGGGATTGACCAGCTCATTAGCACTCGTGACCGTAGCAGCAACAGCTGTGATATTTTTCAAAATTACTGAAATCACCTTTTCCTTTTCTGTTCTTGTTTTGGCCTGATACTGACGGATCCAATTCACGGTTCCGTATTACTTGTTCACTGGAAGGCATGCATTGATAGCTGAGATTTTTCTCTACAGCTGGGGGCTGCACCTGCACCCACCAAAGTTCATGGTATCATTATTCTGTAATTATCTAGTTATGATTATTATTCCTTAATATTTGGATGGGGTGAGAGGGCAAAGCAAATTCAAAAATTTCAAAGTGCTGTTAATTGAACAGACTTTACGAGTTTCTCACATGTTTATTAGTTGTATCTGCACGTAACAAGTAGCCGTGCAACTTCATGTTGAACGTGTCAAACTCGTTTAAATTTCTGCAAATTATTGTTTGTTTGTTTGTTTCCCCTCCCACCAACTATTACAAATTTGATTGGCGGAATTCCCACTTTCCACCCAGATATTTCCATTCATCTTCCTCTCTACTTCCATTTCCAACCGTCTATTTCCTTTTCTTTTTTTGGTCACAAACAGCCATGGTTGAATTATCTTTTTTTTCTGGGCCATCAATAAATCAAATAAATACAAACATCACTGATCAATGCTCACAAATAAATTTCATGATATGAATCAAAAGAACACCTTGTCTAGCATCACATTCACATGTCAGCAAAAGCAGAATGGCTTCATGTCATTTGCCCATCGTGAATTCTGAACCGCTAATAACATGCACCCGGGTTCGGGTCTTGGTTTGTCCAATTTGCTGTTTATTGAATTGTACGTATGTGTGCGATTGCTACTCGTTCCCTCCTCCCATTTTGGACCGACGAAAATAAACAAGCATGTGTTTCAGAAAAACGAAAAACAGTAAAAGATATTTATTTATGTATACGTAAACATGACCAAAGATTGGCTATTTCTACGAAAGATGTCAAATTGAGTTTCCTGTAATTGCCGTGAGATTGACATATGATTACAACATCTCATTGATTTTTTTTTTGCTGTTATATTTTTCATGTTCAACCTTTCCCTTCCCTTTCCTTAGGTGCTCTGAAACCCTAATCATCATAAGCTCTACAGACCCTAATCCTGCCTCCCTTAACTCTATTATTCGAAGATATCCAAGCAATGAATGATCTCATTTTATGTTATAAAAAAAAAACCTTTGTCTCTTGACGATGTTCTTAAATTTGTTGTCATTATCAGGAGGTCATTCTTTGTCCTATGTTCATCGGAAAAATCTCATTTCAGACTTGATGATTTCCACCAAAGCCAAAAAAATAATGTCTGTCAAGTTTTTTCTAACAAGTTCAGAAATTTGTGAGACGGCCTTAGATATCATCAGAGCGCGAAAAATGTCAGGTAACCTACCGCAAGTAACCTTTGTCTCTTAGACATGTTATTAGGTTACACATCAAGAAATCACCTCAGAAAAATGGGGTGATCTCCTAAGACAGTGCACCACTAGTGGACAAACCCAAGAAGAGCTTTCTAAATCTAATAACCCATCACTTACTTTATAAACTCTCTCCCCGATGATGATGTTAGGAAAAAGTATGCATCTTTGGTTTTAATAAAAACCCAAGAAGGCTACAGAACAGCGGGTATATATGGTATAATTCTTTCTTGAGATATTTTATTGAATAAAAGTTCATAAGCATTGATCGGTTAATGAAACCTGCCAAGATAGTTATGGTAAGCTTATAGGATTCAAGCAAAGCCCAATAGCTTTTCCTAGACGGGCTGAGCCAGATTTCACCCGACCGTACCCAACTAGGACCCATACGGAAAATTGAGCTTGCTCAATCAGCATTCTAGTTTACTAGCTCTGTCGCTTATCTATAAATATTTTCAAAATGAATAGAAACTGATCAATTAATATCTGATAGAGGAAAATAAGAAAAATAATACAATGATAGAATTGAAAAGGATTATTCATACTTATTTATTTCATTGTCATGTATTTCTTTAAAAAAAAAGACACCTAGTACGTAAGAATTCTATCCTCACTGTCCAAAAACAGTAGTTTTTTTTAATATATATTTGTTGTGTATATATTGAATAAGAGCTAACCGAAATCGTATTTCCCCATCAAAATAATGGGTTAGTATACGGTCAGAGGGGACCTAACCATCTTTATTTGTCACATGAATTGTTTTTTGTTTTTCTTTCAATCGAAATTCTAAACATGTTGATTTGAAGTTATGACAAAGACGTGGCAAAGAAGACACGGGAGTTCATGAATGGAGATTGGTTGAAAATCATTATCAACAAATCAATGAAATTGCTGTATATTTATTCATTGATGTAGAAAGAGAAAGAGGAACGCAACTCACTCACTCACTCACTCCCTGTCAATAACCAGTGTCTTCCCAAAAATGCTTCTTTCTTAAGCTCATATGCCTTAATGTTTCTTTTTTGGAGCATAGGCCTTTATGACTACTATCAATATCCTATGCTCCACCCAACTTAAATGGATACTGAAATTTGCACCAGCTACATTTTAATGGTATTAACTCTTCTTTTCCATCGAAATTCTTCACACCCTCCCCCCCTGCTGCAGACAACTGCTCTCTTATGACGTTGTCATAACTCTTCCTCTTTTTCAATTGCGCCAACTAAATTCAAATAAAATAATTCATAAATGGTTATAGGTATGTGAGTTTTGGGGATAAGAAACAGATCCAAATGAAGAGGACAGGATATCATCAGGTTACATAGAAAAATTCATGAGTATTTAAAGTTGTCCGTCAGCCATAAAAAATGAAGGAGGGTAGCAGAAATGTTCCAGCTCATGCCATTACAACACAATTAATAAGGATGCGATGTGAGCCATCAGACGACATCATCTAACTATGGTCCTCCATATCAGCAAATTTTCGAAAATTTTCGCATTCAATTCCTTTCTCTGATCTGTTTAAATTCACACGTCGTGGTCGGAAGGCCGCCTGCAAATTAAATGATTTCAAACACTTTTTTTTTTTTTTTTTGGAGGCTATAATTTCAGCATGGTGGGATCTTAAAATGGAGACATAAATTTCTGAACTGCTTGGATCAATACGGCTTAATGTTGGTAGTTGGTCACGATCTCCGTCTGCTTCAAACCCTAATAAATTACGTGGAACAAGATTTGTATTCCGAATCATATATCTCCGATTTTAGTTATATATATAAATATTCTCTTATTGATGTTAAGCTTGATAATGTTAATTTGTTATCTAACAAAAATAGTTATTGATTAATTAAAGTTTAACCTGGGAAGAAGAATTAAGCCCATTGCGGTTTCTGTGGTTGATCTTGTCAGGTTTTAGTTTGACTGGTTATATAGCATCGCAAACAACATTTCCAGGAACTTCTTCTGCCTAAGTTCGATTGCAGTGAAGAAATTAATTGACTGTAACATTATAGTTAAGAAGAGTTAACAAAAAAAACAGCGAGAGATTAGATAATTAATTAAGCTGCTTCTGGAGAGCTACAGTAGTAACCCTAACCCTAATCCCAAAACAAACACGAAAGCTAAAGTAATCATACAAAATAGAGGTCTCGGCGCAGTTTCATCTTCAAGTACAACCCAAAGTCAATGCCCGAACCAATAACCCTTTGCCGGATGGTGAGTTTGCCTTGTACCATTTCAAACACCATGACGCAAAGGTCATTTAAGGTGCGTTCTTGACTTCTTTCTATGAATTTTCCTCCCTTTTCTTTTGTTTCCATTGGTTAACCTTGTTGCATTACCCCTGCAATAACCACAAAGATTATGGACGATCGAATGAGTGTCAAGTTGTTATTTTTAATTTCAGTTACTTAAAAGACTCTTAACTACTCGCCTTAGGTAAGGGGTTTGTCGATCACGCGTTGTCGGATATAACTGCGGTTTTGATTCTTTCAACAGTGCACTTGATTAGATTGTTTACAGTGGCAACTGATCCAAGAGAGAGTTTTGCTGTTGGAACTGAATCAACTAGAATCTGAAATGCAACAGTGAGAAGAGCACCGCCAGACCCCACATCAAGAATGACTGGTCCAGGGGTATATCCTGCTGCTCCATCAGGAAGAATGGCAAAACCTGATGGAAGTAGAGCAACATAATCTGGGTCCCCGCCACTTAAGACTATATTCATGGCGGCGATATCCACTGGTGCATAGATCACATATGACCCTGTAGAGTCGGTGCAGCTTTCTTGCAGTATCAGCATGTTGCTTTGGCTTGAATTTGCACTCTAATAGCATATAGTTTGTATTAATAATGGCCGCTAATTCAAATTAATGAATCGTTGGAGAAAAAAAACTATATGTACTGCAACTTACATTAACACGTAGCAAGGAAACGCAGTTCCCGGGATCTCGACCGTTAGCAATGTGAGCCATTTCTTGAACTTGACCACCATTTGAAAGGATGTCCCACTGTAAATATGAGCAAAAATTAGTGAAGTTCTTGAAGACTCGAATTAACCATAATCCAACTATACTTTGTTTTTGCCTTTTTCATTACGCTACGGACGAGTCCATTATAAATTATAATTGAGCCAAACTAGTTTTTAAAAAATATCTAAAAACCAATTAGAACAAAACTTCCTTGTTCCTCATGAATTAATGCAGGTTTAGTGGTAATTATGATAACGGCTTCGTCATTTCTATTTCATTGGTAAAGAGTTAACTTCGCGACTCTGGATGACAAGTAAGTGCGTTATTTAGTTTACCTCACTTCGATGGTTCTCATCGCTTAGGAACTCGAATATTCTCTTTGGAGGAACCGGTAACCAAAAAGAAGTAGCCGCACTAAGAACAATGCCAGGAGGCCTGCCTGGGTCATCCATACTCTTTCTAGTCATGACTCTTACGTCATCCGAACCTGTTGCAGATAATGTTGTCCAAGCGTGTGCTGTGGAAGCACCAACCCCAGAGCAAAAGCTCATCACCATTCTTTCAGCCAGCTTCAACATGCTTTTTCTCCCTTCTGGACTCGTTATCACTGTCCCAAGATGAACAAGAATCAAGTGAGTTGACCTTTTCTACTATACTATAGTTTAATTTCAGAAAATACCACATAGATCGCCTGCAGGAATGTTGATTGCCATTGAACTTGCGAAACGTTCGCATTGTCGATCTAAGATGGCAACCCAACGTTTTGCTCCAAAAGCTAGACCTGAATTAACTAATGGCCTGTATATATTATGGACGGATCTGTCGTCCACTTCTATGTGCTCCACCCATATCACCTGCACAATTCAACCATCAAATCCTATTACTAAACGTTCTATTAATGAGTTAGGTAACCTATTTAGGTGAGGGTTGGTTGATTAGCTACCTTCGAGTAACCGTTTGGCAACTCTTGAATTACACAACCTGAAGGCCTTCTCCTACTCCTTGATATGGGACCAGGATGTAATTTGTCCAAGGAAACATCAACCACTGCCCAGGTACCATCAACATGCTGCTTACAATATCTCACGAAGTAATTTTCACGGGTAGGAACTAATGGTGAAGGGACTTGGAACTCTGCTGTCATCTGCGAAAAGAGTACGATAAATTTGTGTGAATTAAGAAGCTACTGTAACACCAAGTGGTTTTAATTTCGTCTCACAATCAAGAAGTTAATAGCTTTTCAACTTCCTTATTAATCATTACCACTTGTAAGGCTCCATTATAGTTCCCAGCTACTCCTGTTGATAGGATTTCCAAAGTCATTGCTCTTGATACAATGCCGCAAAACACAGTAGACCACTGATTCTGAAGTCAATATAAAAGCAAGATTAGCAAACTATTGAGAGAATTAATTAATGATAAATACGAATTAACGATACAATTAGTTAATGATAAATACGAACCACGTCCATTAGAATTTCTACAAGATTAATATGATTCATGATAACAACAGCAGATTCCCTTGAAGCTTCTGATCTTAATCCCAAAGGACGAGGCCCAATTCCTCTAGGAAAAGCGCTCAAATACTCTTCCTCGTTAAGCACCTCAGTAGTAGAGTTCTCACTAGGAACCCACAGGGGGTCTCCTGCCTGAGCCATTCTCATCAGTTCTTCCATTGCTGCAACCGCAAGTTCGACTATCATCGGCTTTTCTGCCTCAGTAGGTCCAGTGATTGATCTTAAAAGATCATTAGCTCCATACATTTCTCCTACATAGCCTGATTGCACTCCATAATTGCTTCCTCCAAGATCAAGAGATCGAGAAGGTAAATGAGAAGAAAGATGGGACAACGAAGACAATGGCTTGCCGACATACTTAGCAGCAATTCCAGAAATTCTATCAATCTGCAATCAATCAAAGGCCCGGTTCATTATTGGATACAGTTACAAAGAATAAAACATGAACAGAATTGAACATGCAAATTTCTTGGTAATTACCTCTTCTTTTAGACGAGCATTCTCGATCCTCAAATGTTGCTCATCGAATGACATTTCACCAAGAGCAGCTGGTCCACCACAGTTAGGGCAAGAAGCATTGCTCAAAGCTTCCTTATACCTGTTGTTCTCAGCACGAAGCTTTTCATTTTCAGCCTTGAGAATTGAATTTTCTTGTCTTTCATGTTGAGCCTACGATATATACAAATATAAGTCATCATCTAACAAAGGAGAAACAAAGAGAATAAAAAGGAGAAGGAAAAACATTTTTATGTAATAAATTGGTTACACTATGAATATTATCGCCAAAACCCACATTTTCCCATTTTTTAACAGAATAAACTCATATAAGTAGCTTATAGTAACCACTATAACTATCTTATCAAGGAAAACTAAAGGCTTCTACTAGTGGCGCTATATATTATTATTATTATTATTATCATAAAATCCATCTATGCCTATCTAAGAAAAGGAGCTTTTCTTGGTTGCATTTTGCAACATGAAAGTGAAGGACATAACAAGTAGAGCAGGGCTAGAGTTTAGCTTCAAGATGTTAACGCGTCACCTTCATTTGAGTGCGTTTGTTCTGGAACCAAAATTTTACTTGCAATGGCTCTAATCCCAACTCACGTCCCAGCTCCTTCCTTTGCTTATCATCAGGGTGAGGGCATTCCTTGAAGAAACTGATATAGAAACCCCCGAAAAATCAACAGACCTAAAAGGTAAATGTATTTTACGTACATGCACACAATTGGTATGAAGTAATTATAGATTCCTACCCTTCCATTTCTTGGATTTGGCGCTGTGTATGGCGGTGGTAGCGTTTCTTTTTAGGTCGTTGGCTAGGGTCTTGGTCATCCCCAGAGGGAGCGTCGGTGGTTTCTGTGCCTGATTTGGTCTCCTGATCATAATCATCGTCTTTAAGCTTCCCCAAATCATTATCCGAGCTCTTTGGAGTCATGTCGAACATTAGATGACTATCAAACATGTTTGGTTGAAACATTTTGATAACACAGCAATAAAGTATTTTTTAATTCACAATCTGCAAACAAGAAACAAGGCATAAAGTGAGATCATTATTGAAGAAATGATACCATGTAATGAGAAAATAGTTAAACTAAAACGAGCGAGCTGAGAGAAGAACATTAAAGCAGGATAAACTTGCTCCTAATAATTATCTCCCGAGCTTTGTAGTCTAACTGATCTGTATTGCAGCGTCATAGTAGAAACAGTACATGCATAAGTACGATGGTCCCTCTCTCTCGTTGTCCTTAGAAGAGGTTTGCGTTCATAGGAGAAGTCACGGCAAAAAAGGTAAAGGGTAAAGGGCAAAGTAAACTAGAACCTGATTACTTAGCTCTGGAAACGAGTAATGCAATCTATCAGCTTCTTTTTCTTTTCCTTTGAACTTCATTCAGGAAGGCGTATCTCACAAACCCTAAGCAGCAGAAACCATATCTTTCTCTTTCAGTTTCTTGAAATAAAGGTTAATGATGCTGTTGTGGGGTTGGCTAAGGTTTTAAAAAGATTTCCTCTGAGCAAAAGCTAATAAGATTGACAAAAGGTAGCAAAAGAGCAGAAATGACCGATGCTTTTAAGGTCTTCCAAGGAAAAGTCTTAACACTTTATAATCTAACGTGCTAAAAGACTAAAGTTGAGTGGAAAAAAGGGACATTAAGAGTTGACGCTGGCTCGACTTTGACAAACCAATTTCAACCCCTCACTTACTCACTGTACCTACTTCATAACGCCTAAAATTACAAAACATCGCCAAAGCCTTTCTTCATATATAAAACAATCATTCATGATTTCTTGTTATTACATCATTCATATCTTACCTTTGCATATATAGGAACTTTGTGTCCATACTAGTTTCACGTTTACGGTAGAAGATGACGATGAAACAAGAGTTTAATTAGGTTGGCCTGTAAAATCATGGTTTTGGTACGGTTATTGGTGAAGGGTTCTTAATAAAAAGGTTGATTAGAAATACTGCAATGAATGAATATGAGAGATACAGAAAAATATGGATGTGAAGGGTAATGGAAAAGAGGAAGAAGAAGAGGAGGAAGAAGAAGAAGTGGAAGAGGTGGCAACAAAGGATTTAATGCAGAGCGTATTGAGAGGTTGCAACAGCATTTATGAAGGGAGAGAGGTGTAAATGAAACATAAAGGAGAGGGAGATAGAGAGAAATTCCATTTTTTTAAACTTTGGGGTAAGAAATATAATAATAATAATTATTATTACCTTCAACCAATTTGCTTATCTTATTAATTAGTCTATTTTGTCATGGTATTCTTACATTTTTCCAATCCTCCTTAAGAATGGTTTTGTCCTACATCTGTATGCTGATTTAGAACAAGCCTCCTCCCTTATTTAATTAAAGCAACATACTGCATACTGGACCATTTCCGTTCGTTTCTTTTAGACCCTTCTTGCAATGAATGAGAAAAGGACAACAACCTAGTGCTAATTTAATATCTCAAAAATTACAAGTACATTTATCCCAACAACGAATGAAAGTACATTGATATGATTATCGTGGTTGATGATCTTGTTTTATGCATCATAATGGATTAAAACCCTTAGAATCGGTAGTCTATTTCTTACACATTATTACATGGGAAACAAACACATATGAGAGCTTTTGAATGTTGCAGATGTTTATAAGGTCAATCTTCTCGTGGGTTTTTCTATGGTAAGGAGAAACCTGGTATCCCATAAGATGTCGTACTTGAAAGAAGTCGAACTAGTAGCATGCTAATGACAGGGACGAGGTCTTTCATTAATAGATCGGGAGGCTAATAGTGGATGCAACACTAAGTTATGGTCAACAAAGCAGCATTCTTAATCAGCGCAATGATATTAACAAAGATGAAGGATGAAATACACGAGCAAAAAATACCATTCATTACAGTTTGGTGGTGACAGTATTTATTGTTTAATGAAAGCAATTATTGATTTTTGGTTAAGTCATTTAGTCTTTGTTGAAATCCATAGGGAGGGTTATGAACCCCAACCATCATCCTCTCCACAATTTTACTATACCCTTCTTTTACTATTATTACTACTATTATTTTGTAAAAAGTTAATTTTCTTGCTTTAAATACTCCATTAAATAACCAAATAATAACAGTCACCACAAATTTACTTAACAAATTAAATATGTATAAAATTAAATGATAATTTCGCTGCATGGTTTTATTTTATTTGAAAAATGAAAAAGGAAAAAAATAAAAGCTCTTGATTATCCTAATCTTAAACGTGGACAGTGTACTAAATTGCATGTCTGAATGTAACTAACCTATTCATTGCCATTTATCCAATCGCAGGCCATGCATACACAAATCAAAGACAGCTTTTTATTTTTATTTATTAAAATTAGTACATTAACTCGTCTTCAGAAACTAACTACCACGCCTCACCACTGCTACGCATTGGATGCTTTTACCATTTCAGATTTTAACAAAATCACCGTAATCATTTTTTATACCTTATAATTAATTCTCATAAAATACCAATCTTATGTTTCTGTTTTTTCTATATTTTTAAAAAAATTGCATTACATCTATTATAATTTTATTTGGTATATATCAAGTTATAACTCTAAGCTCTTTTCTTCTGTACCCAACTGAAACATCGAGATATTTCAAAGATGAGTTGAGTTGAGTTGGGTTATAACTTCATCGATTGTCTTACGTTTAGCCCTTACTACTAATGCCTTGATAGGCATTCCTGAGCACCTTTAACGCGTTTACTGTCAGCTCTACAATGCTACCACCTTGTCTTTTCCTTCTTTATTTGATTTTAACAAATGTAGGTTTCATCATTTAGTGAGAGATACAGTAACAAATTAAAATTCAGACCAGTTTTATCCTCGGCCGATATGTTCATATATATTATAAGTCAACGTCACAAGTCATGCAAATAGCAAAACTACGTACCACTTTACTATAATTTGATAAACTTTTATAAAATTATCTAAGTAAAATGAATAACGATATATCGATTTGATGGGTGTCAACAGACGTCTTTAATATCGTGCTTCTTCCATGCTGGATCTAGGGCTTCACCTTTATATTCATTTTCTCTGCAAGTGAGCGTAGGCCGTACTGCCTCTGATGTTGATTCCTCCGTTTATTTTTTGTAATTCATCGTTCCTTCAATATTTATCCAACGTATAGTTTGGAATTGATAGCAATAGTATAATACTCTCATTTTTATCAAATATATATACTTCCTCCCCTTCTAATTTCCTACCATATATCATTTTCATTTCATGTTTAATAACAATATTTTCAAAAATATTTAAAAAATTATAATACCAAAATTATACTAAGAAAATTCCCAGATCAGAATGGTAGGTCACACCGGATCACTTAAATATCACATTTTCTTAGATAGAATAATTTTAGTTATTTAAGCAAAATAACCAACTAAATATAACCAAAAATAAAGCTATTAAATAAAATAAAAGAACACTAGAAATTAACAAGATTCGACCAATTAAGCCTACGTTCTTGAGGCACTACCAATAATATTTCATTAAGAAGAAAATATTACAAGAGAAGAAAGAAGAGAAAACAAATAAATGACTTGTTTTGGAATATTGAAAATGAAGGGGGAAGAGTTCTATTTATAATCCTAAAACTACCCCCACATTTTCCTAACTTCCAATGTAGGATAACCAATAGCCAAAATATTTGACTATTTTCAACAAATTTCCACCTTAATCTAATTTTTAATCCTATCAAATACAAATCTTCTCAATCAAATACAAATAAAAACGATTATCGCAGTGCCTCCAACTTGCACCGTGAGGTGCCACTCAAATATGCAGGATATTTACCAAGTCTAAACAATGTTTAAACTTGGCCTTTGTTACTACTTTGGTCAACATATATGCAGGATTTTTTGAAGTTTGAATCTTTTGGAGAAGTATCTCCTCCTCTTCAAGAATTTCTCGTACATGATGATAGCGAACATCAATATTGTCACATCCGCATTATTAGCATTTTTACACGTTTGCATTTTATGCATGAGAATGAATGATGCATGGAAAGTATGATTGGACTATGATTAGTATATTCTTTGATATGCTAGATATGCTTATGAGTATGATATGCATGAATGGAATTTCATAAGATATAGAATTCAACGTGAAAAGAGGTAAAAGAATAGTTTAAAGTGATGAAAATAGAGTATTCATGCTTTAAGAAGTGCATTTTGAATGCTTATGAAAGGTGGTCCTAATAATGTCTTCAAATGAAATTTATAAGTGAAATGAAATGATTAGATATGTTAAACATAATATTCTATATGAACATAAAGGTTAGAATGTATATTAGGACGTAAAAATGAAGTTAGAATTAAAAATAAGTTAAGTTGAACTTAAGGGTATTTTGGTCATTTCACTTATGAAGAGGGGTATTTTCGGAAATAAAATCATGTATGTTGGATATGTGATGTATTTTATGTATGTATGAGATTTATTATATACTCATTGAAGAAAATATTAAAGAAAAATGAAAAAGAAATCAAATTAAGGAAGGAACCAATAGGATGGTGACAAGTGTCACCATGCGATTGGACCCTTCTTTAATTAAGTAAATCATTTAATTATATTAGGATTTTCATAAGGAAAAGTAGGTCATTTGCTTCTTCTTCCCCAGACCATACGTTCTTCTCTTCTTCCTCTCCTCTTTCCGTTTCCAATTTTACCAAAACTACATCTAAGGTAAACTTTCATGAAAATTCTTTATTGAAGAGGTTCTCAAGCTTGCTCTCTTCATATGTATGCTTATTGCTTCATATTCTTTGATATAATTGATGTATAGAGCATGTAGGGTTTCTGCTATCATGAAGAACTTGAAGTAAATGAAGGAAAAATTGATGAATTTGGTGAGATATGTGCATAA